>CAWVQG010000082.1:0-60361 GCA_963932195.1 Empis livida
TACCCGTTATTTGGGTGCAAAATAAGTACAAAAACAGAAAACCAAAATATTTCAGATAAATTTTTTTTTATTTTTTCCCGTTATTTGGGTGCAAAATAGGGATAAAACCAGAAAACCAAAATATTTCAGATAACATTTTTTTTCTTTTTTTCCGTTATTTGGGTGCAAAATAAGGACAAAAACAGAAAACCAAAATATTTCAGATAACTTTTTTTTCTTTTTTCCCGTTATTTGGGTGCAAAATAAGGACAAAAACAGAAAAACAAAATATTTCAGATAATTTTTTTTTTGCCCCGTTATTTGGGTGCAAAATAAGGACAAAAACAGAAAACCAAAATATTTCAAATAACTTTTTTTTTATTTTTTCCCGTTATTTGGGTGCAAAATTAGGACAAAAACAGAAAACTAAAATATGTCAAATAACTTTTATTTTTATTTTTTCCCGTTATTTGGGTGCAAAATAAGGACAAAAACAGAAAACCAAAATATTTCAAATAATTTTTTTTTCTTTTTTGCCGTTATTGGAGTGCAAAATAAGGACAAAAACAGAAAACCAAAATATTTCAGATAACTTTTTTTTATTTTTTCCCGCTATTTGGGTGCAAAATAAGGACAAAAACAAACAACTAAAATATTTCATATAACTTTTTTTTTCTTTTTTCCCGTTATTTGGGTGCAAAATAAGGACAAAACCAGAAAACCAAAATATTTCAGATAACTTTTTTTTTCTTTTTTCCCGTTATTTAGGTGCAAAATAAGGACAAAAACAGAAAACCAAAATATTTCAGATAACTTTTTTTTCCCTTTTCCCGTTATTTGGGTGCAAAATAAGGACAAAAACAGAAAACCAAAATATTTCAAATAACTTTTTTTTTATTTTTTCCCGTTATTTGGGTGCAAAATAAGGACAAAAACAGAAAACCAAAATATTTCAAATAACTTTTTTTTATATTTCCAGTTATTTGGGTGCAAAATAAGGATAAAAACAGAAAACCAAAATATTTCAGATAACTTTTTTTTATTTTTTCTTGTTATTTGGGTGAAAAATAAGGACAAAAACAGAAAACCAAAATATTTCAGATAACTTTTTTTTATTTTTTACCGTTATTTAGTTGCAAAATAAGGACAAAAACAGAAAACCAAAATATTTCAGATAACTTTTTTTTTCTTTTATCCCGTTATTTAGGTGCAAAATATGGACAAAAACAGAAAACCAAAATATTGCAGATAACTTTTTTTTTTTTTTTCCCCTTATTTAGGTGCAAAATAAGGACAAAAACAGAAAACCAAAATATTTCAGATAACTTTTTTTTTCTTTTTTCCCGTTATTTGGGTGCAAAATAAGGACAAAAACTGAAAACCAAAATATTTCAAATAACTTTTTTTTCTTTTTTCCCGTTATTTGGGTGCAAAATAAGGACAAAACAGAAAACCAAAATATTTCAGATAAATTTTTTTTTCTTTTTTCCCGTTATTTGGGTGCAAAATAAGGACAAAAACAGAAATCCAAAATATTTCAGATAACTGTTTTTTTTTCTTTTTTCCCGTTATTTGGGTGCAAAATAAGGTCACAAACAGAAAACCAAAATATTTCAAATAACTTTTTTTTCTTTTTTTCCGCTATTTGGGTGCAAAATAAGGACAAAAACAGACAACCAAAATATTTCAAATAACTTTTTTTTTCTATTTTCCGATTATTTGGGTGCAAAATAAGTACAAAAACAGAAAACCAAAATATTTCAAATAGCTTTTTTTTATTTTTCCCGTTATTTAGGTGCAAAATAAGGACAAAAACAGAAAACCAAAATATTTCAGATAACTTTATTTTTCTTTTTTCCCATTATTTGAGTGCAAAATAAGGACAAAAACAGAAAACCAAAATATTTCAGATAACTTTTTTTTCCTTTTTCCCGTTATTTGGGTGCAAAATAAGGACAAAAACAGAAAACCAAAATATTTCAAATAACTTTTTTTTTATTTTTTCCCGTTATTTGGGTGAAAAATAAGGACAAAAACAGAAAACCAAAATATTTCAGATAACTTTTTTTTCTTTTTTACCGTTAGTTAGGTACATAATAAGGACAAAAACAGAAAACCAAAATATTTCAGATAACTTTTTTTTACTTTTTCCCGTTATTTGGGTGAAAAATAAGGACAAAAACAGAAAACCAAAATATTTCAGATAACTTTTTTTTCTTTTTTACCGTTAGTTAGTAAAAATAAAAGTTATTTGACATTTTTTCTTTTTTACCGTTAGTTAGTAAAAATAAAAGTCATTTTTTTTTTTTGCCCCGTTATTTGGGTGCAAAATAAGGACAAAAACAGAAAACCAAAATATTTCAAATAACTTTTTTTTTATTTTTTCCCGTTATTTGGGTGCAAAATTAGGACAAAAACAGAAAACTAAAATATGTCAAATAACTTTTATTTTTATTTTTTCCCGTTATTTGGGTGCAAAATAAGGACAAAAACAGAAAACCAAAATATTTCAAATAATTTTTTTTTCTTTTTTGCCGTTATTGGAGTGCAAAATAAGGACAAAAACAGAAAACCAAAATATTTCAGATAACTTTTTTTTATTTTTTCCCGCTATTTGGGTGCAAAATAAGGACAAAAACAAACAACTAAAATATTTCAAATAACTTTTTTTTTCTTTTTTCCCGTTATTTGGGTGCAAAATAAGGACAAAACCAGAAAACCAAAATATTTCAGATAACTTTTTTTTTCTTTTTTCCCGTTATTTAGGTGCAAAATAAGGACAAAAACAGAAAACCAAAATATTTCAGATAACTTTTTTTTCCTTTTTTCCCGTTATTTAGGTGCAAAATAAGGACAAAAACAGAAAACCAAAATATTTCAGATAACTTTTTTTTTCTTTTTTCCCGTTATTTGAGTGCAAAATAAGGACAAAAACAGAAAAACAAAATATTTCAGATAACTTTTTTTTTTGCCCCGTTATTTGGGTGCAAAATAAGGACAAAAACAGAAAACCAAAATATTTCAAATAACTTTTTTTTTATTTTTTCCCGTTATTTGGGTGCAAAATTAGGACAAAAACAGAAAACTAAAATATGTCAAATAACTTTTATTTTTATTTCTTCCCGTTATTTGGGTGCAAAATAAGGACAAAAACAGAAAACCAAAATATTTCAAATAATTTTTTTTTCTTTTTTGCCGTTATTGGAGTGCAAAATAAGGACAAAAACAGAAAACCAAAATATTTCAGATAACTTTTTTTTATTTTTTCCCGCTATTTGGGTGCAAAATAAGGACAAAAACAAACAACTAAAATATTTCAAATAACTTTTTTTTTCTTTTTTCCCGTTATTTGGGTGCAAAATAAGGACAAAAACAGAAAACCAAAATATTTCAGATAACTTTTTTTTTCTTTTTTCCCGTTATTTAGGTGCAAAATAAGGACAAAAACAGAAAACCAAAATATATCAGATAACTTTTTTTTCCTTTTTCCCGTTATTTGGGTGCAAAATAAGGACAAAAACAGAAAACCAAAATATTTCAAATAACTTTTTTTTTATTTTTTCCCGTTATTTGGGTGCAAAATAAGGACAAAAACAGAAAACCAAAATATTTCAAATAACTTTTTTTTATATTTCCAGTTATTTGGGTGCAAAATAAGGATAAAAACAGAAAACCAAAATATTTCAGATAACTTTTTTTTATTTTTTCTTGTTATTTGGGTGAAAAATAAGGACAAAAACAGAAAACCAAAATATTTCAGATAACTTTTTTTTATTTTTTACCGTTATTTAGTTGCAAAATAAGGACAAAAACAGAAAACCAAAATATTTCAGATAACTTTTTTTTTCTTTTATCCCGTTATTTAGGTGCAAAATATGGACAAAAACAGAAAACCAAAATATTGCAGATAACTTTTTTTTTTTTCCCCTTATTTAGGTGCAAAATAAGGACAAAAACAGAAAACCAAAATATTTCAGATAACTTTTTTTTTCTTTTTTCCCGTTATTTGGGTGCAAAATAAGGACAAAAACTGAAAACCAAAATATTTCAAATAAATTTTTTTTCTTTTTTCCCGTTATTTGGGTGCAAAATAAGGACAAAACAGAAAACCAAAATATTTCAGATAAATTTTTTTTTCTTTTTTCCCGTTATTTGGGTGCAAAATAAGGACAAAAACAGAAATCCAAAATATTTCAGGTAACTGTTTTTTTTTCTTTTTTCCCGTTATTTGGGTGCAAAATAAGGACAAAAACAGACAACCAAAATATTTCAAATAACTTTTTTTTTCTATTTTCCGATTATTTGGGTGCAAAATAAGTACAAAAACAGAAAACCAAAATATTTCAAATAGCTTTTTTTTATTTTTCCCGTTATTTGGGTGCAAAATAAGGACAAAAACTGAAAACCAAAATATTTCAAATAACTTTTTTTTCTTTTTTCCCGTTATTTGGGTGCAAAATAAGGACAAAACAGAAAACCAAAATATTTCAGATAAATTTTTTTTTCTTTTTTCCCGTTATTTGGGTGCAAAATAAGGACAAAAACAGAAATCCAAAATATTTCAGATAACTGTTTTTTTTTCTTTTTTCCCGTTATTTGGGTGCAAAATAAGGTCACAAACAGAAAACCAAAATATTTCAAATAACTTTTTTTTTCTTTTTTCCCGCTATTTGGGTGCAAAATAAGGACAAAAACAGAAAACCAAAATATTTCAGATAACTTTTTTTTTCTTTTTTCCCATTATTTAGGTTCAAAATAAGGACAAAAACAGACAACCAAAATATTTCAGATAACTGTTTTTTTTTCTTTTTTCCCGTTATTTGGGTGCAAAATAAGGTCACAAACAGAAAACCAAAATATTTCAAATAACTTTTTTTTTCTATTTTCCGATTATTTGGGTGCAAAATAAGTACAAAAACAGAAAACCAAAATATTTCAAATAGCTTTTTTTTATTTTTCCCGTTATTTGGGTGCAAAATAAGGATAAAAACAGAAAACCAAAATATTTCAGATAACTTTTTTTTATTTTTTCCCGTTATTTGGGTGCAAAATAAGGACAAAAACTGAAAACCAAAATATTTCAAATAACTTTTTTTTCTTTTTTACCGTTATTTGGGTGCAAAATAAGGACAAAACAGAAAACCAAAATATTTCAGATAAATTTTTTTTTCTTTTTTCCCGTTATTTGGGTGCAAAATAAGGACAAAAACAGAAATCCAAAATATTTCAGATAACTGTTTTTTTTCTTTTTTCCCGCTATTTGGGTGCAAAATAAGGACAAAAACAGAAAACCAAAATATTTCAGATACCTTTTTTTTCCTTTTTTCCCGTTATTTAGGTGCAAAATAAGGACAAAAACAGAAAACCAAAATATTTCAGATAACTTTTTTTTCTTTTTTCCCGTTATTTGAGTGCAAAATAAGGACAAAAACAGAAAACCAAAATATTTCAGATAACTTTTTTTTTCTTTTTTCCCGTAATTTAGGTGCAAAATAAGGCCAAAAACAGAAAACCATAATATTTCAGATAACTTTTTTTTTCTTTTTTCCCGTTATTTGGGTGCAAAATAACGACAAAACAGAAATCCAAAATATTTCAGATAACTGTTTTTTTCTTTTTTCCCGTTATTTAGGTGCAAATAAGGACAAAAACAGAAAACTAAAATATTGCAGATAACTTTTTTTTCTTTTTCCCGTTATTCGGGTGCAAAATAAGGACAAAAACAGAAAACCAAAATATTTCAGATAACTTTTTTTTATTTTTTACCGTTATTTAGGTGCAAAATAAGGACAAAAACAGAAAACCAAAATATATCAGATAACTTTTTTTTTCTTTTTTCCCGTTATTTGGGTTCAAAATAAGGACAAAAACTGAAAACCAAAATATTTCAAATAACTTTTTTTTCTTTTTTCCCGTTATTTGGGTGCAAAATAAGGACAACAACAGAAAACCAAAATATTTCAGATAAATTTTTTTTTCTTTTTTCCCGTTATTTGGGTACAAAATAAGGTCACAAACAGAAAACCAAAATATTTCAGATAACTTTTTTTTCTTTTTTCCCGCTATTTGGGTGCAAAATAAGGACAAAAACAGACAACCAAAATATTTCAAATAACTTTTTTTTTCTATTTTCCGATTATTTGGGTGCAAAATAAGTACAAAAACAGAAAACCAAAATATTTCAAATAGCTTTTTTTATTTTTCCCGTTATTTGGGTGCAAAATAAGGATAAAAACAGAAAACCAAAATATGTCAGATAACTTTTTTTTATTTTTTCCCGTTATTTAGGTGCAAATTAAGGTCAAAAATAGAAAACCAAAATAATTCAGATAACTTTTTTTTTCTTTTTTCCCGTTATTTGGGTGCAAAATAAGGACAAAAACAGAAAACCAAAATATTTCAGATAACTTTTTTTTCTTTTTTACCGTTATTTGGGTGCAAAATAAGGACAAAAACAGAAAACCAAAATATTTCAAATAGCTTTTTTTTTATTTTTCCCGTTATTTGGGTGCAAAATAAGGATAAAAACAGAAAACCAAAATATTTCAGATAACTTTTTTTTATTTTTTCCCGTTATTTGGGTGAAAAATAAGGACAAAAACAGAAAACCAAAATATTTCAAATAACTTTTTTTTCTTTTTTACCGTTATTTAGGTGCAAAATACGGACAAAAACAGAAAACCAAAATATTTCAGATAACTTTTTTTTTCTTTTTTCCCGTTATTTGGGTGCAAAATAAGGACAAAAACAGAAAACCAAAATATTTCAGATAACTTTTTTTTTCTCTTTTCGCGTTATTTGGGTGCAAAATAAGGACAAAAAGAGAAAACCAAAATATTGCAAATAACTTTTTTTTTCTTTTTTCCGTTATTTGTGTGCAAAATAAGGACACAAACAGAAAACCAAAATATTTCAAATAACTTTTTTTTTCTTTTTTCCCTGCTATTTGGGTGCAAAATAAGGACAAAAACAGAAAACCAAAATATTACAGATAACTTTTTTTTTCTTTTTTCCCGCTATTTGGGTGCAAATTAAGGACAAAAACAGAAAACCAAAATATTTCAGATAACTTTTTATTCTTTTTTCCCGTTATTTAGGTGCAAATTAAGGACAAAAACAGAAATCCAAAATATTCCAGATAATTTTTTTTTTATTTTTTCCCGTTATTTGGATGCAAAATAAGGACAAAAACAGAAAACCAAAATATTTCAGATAACTTTTTTTTTCTTTTTTCCCGTTATTTAGGTGCAAAATAAGGACAAAAAAAGAAAACCAAAATATTTCAGATAACTTTTTTTTTCTTTTTTCCCCGTTATTTGGGTGCAAAATAAGGACAAAAACAGTCAACTAAAATATTTCAAATAACTTTTTTTTAATTTTTTCCCGTTATTTGGATGCAAAATAAGGGCAACAACAGAAAACCAAAATATTTCAAATAACTTTTTTTTTCTTTTTTCCTGTTATTTGGGTGCAAAATAAGGACAAAAACAGAAAACCAAAATTTTTAAAAAAAAATTTTTTTTCTTTTTCCCGTTATTTGGGTGCAAAATAAGTACAAAAACAGAAAACCAAAATATTTCAGATAACTTTATTTTTCTTTTTTCCTGTTATTTAGGTGCAAAATAAGGACAAAAACCAAAAACCAAAATATTTCAGATAACTTTTTTTTTCTTTTTTCCTGTTATTTGGGTGCAAAATAAGGACAAAAACAGTCAACCAAATTATTTCAAATAACTTTTTTTATCTTTTTTCCCGCTATTTGGGTGCAAAATAAGAATAAAAACAGAAAACCAAAATATTTCAGATAACTTTTTTTTTCTTTTTTCCCGTTATTTAGGTGCAAAATAAGGACAAAAACAGAAAACCAAAATATTTCAAATAACTTTTTTTTTATTTTTTCCCGTTATTTGGGTGCAAAATAAGGACAAAAAGAGAAAACCAAAATATTTCAAATAACTTTTTTTTTCTTTTTTCCCCGTTATTTGGGTGCAAAATAAGGACAAAAACAGTCAACTAAAATATTTCAAATAACTTTTTTTTAATTTTTTCCCGTTATTTGGATGCAAAATAAGGACAAAAACAGAAAACCAAAATATTTCAAATAACTTTTTTTTTCTTTTTTCCTGTTATTTGGGTGCAAAATAAGGACAAAAACAGAAAACCAAAATATTTAAAAAAAAAAATTTTTTTCTTTTTCCCGTTATTTGGGTGCAAAATAAGTACAAAAACAGAAAACCAAAATATTTCAGATAACTTTTTTTTAATGTTTTCCCGTTATTTGGGTGAAAAATAAGGACAAAAACAGAAAACCAAAATATTTCAGATAACTTTTTTTTCTTTTTTACCGTTATTTAGGTGCAAAATAAGGACAAAAACAGAAATCCAAAATATTTCAGATAACTGTTTTTTTTTCTTTTTTCCCGTTATTTAGGGGCAAAATAAGGACCAAAACTGAAAAATAAGGACAAAAACAGAAAACCAAAATATTTCACATAACTTTTTTTTTCTTTTTTCCCGCTATTTGGGTGCAAAATAAGGACAAAAACAGAAAACCAAAATATTTCAAATAACTTTTTTTTTCTTTTTTCCCGTTATTTAGGTGCTAAATAAGGACAAAACAGAAAACCAAAATATTTCAGATAACTTTTTTTTTTTTTTTCCCGCTATTTGGGTGCAAAATAAGGACAAAAACAGAAAACCAAAATATTTCAAATAACTGTTTTTTTCTTTTTTCCCGTTATTTAGGTGCAAAATAAGGCCAAAAACAGAACACCAAAATATTTCAGATAACTTTTTTTTTCTTTTTTCCCGTTATTTGGGTGCAAAATAAGGACAAAAACAGAAAACCAAAATATTTCAAATAACTTTTTTTTTCTTTTTCCCGTTATTTAGGTGCTAAATAAGGACAAAACAGAAAACCAAAATATTTCAGATAACTTTTTTTTTCTTTTTTCCCGCTATTTGGGTGCAAAATAAGGACAAAAACAGAAAACCAAAATATTTCAAATAACTTTTTTTTTCTTTTTTCCCGTTATTTAGGTGCAAAATAAGGCCAAAAACAGAACACCAAAATATTTCAGATAACTTTTTTTTCTTTTTTCTCGTTATTTGGGTGCAAAATAAGGACAAAAACAGAAACCAAAATATTTCAGATAACTGTTTTTTTTCTGTTTTCCCGTTATTTAGGGGCAAAATAAGGACAAAAACTGAAAAATAAGGACAAAAACAGAAAACCAAAATATTTCAGATAACTTTTTTTTCTTTTTTACCGTTATTTAGGTGCAAAATAAGGACAAAAACAGAAAACCAAAATATTTCAGATAACTTTTTTTTTCTTTTTCCCGTTATTTGGGTGCAAAATAAGGACAAAAACAGAAATCCAAAATATTTCAGATAACTGTTTTTTTTTCTTTTTTCCCGTTATTTAGGGGCAAAATAAGGACAAAAACAGAAAACCCAATTATTTCAGATAACTTTTTTTTTCTTTTTTCCCGTTATTTGGGTGCAAAATAAGGACAAAAACAGACAACCAAAATATTTCAAATAACTTTTTTTTTCTTTTTTCCCGTTATTTGGGTGCAAAATAAGGACAAAAAGAGAAAACCAAAATATTTCATATAACTTTTTTTTTCTTTTTTCCCGTTATTTGGGTGCAAAATAAGGACACAAACAGAAAACCAAAATATTTCAAATAACTTTTTTTTTCTTTTTTCCCGATATTTGGATGCAAAATAAGGACAAAAACAGACAACCAAAATATTTCAAATAACTTTTTTTTTTTTTTGTCCCGTTATTTGGGTGCAAAATATGTACAAAAACAGAAAACCAAAATATTTCAGATAACTTTTTTTTATTTTTTCCCGTTATTTGGGTGAAAAATAAGGACAAAAACAGAAAACCAAAATATTTCAGATACCTTTTTTTTCTTTTTTACCGTTATTTAGGTGCAAAATAAGGACAAAAACAGAAAACCAAAATATTTCAGATAACTTTTTTTTTCTTTTTTCCCGTTATTTAGGTGCAAAATAAGGACAAAAACAGAAAACCAAAATATTTCAGATAACTTTTTTTTCTTTTTTCCCGTTATTTAGGTGCAAAATAAGGCCAAAAACAGAAAATCAAAATATTTCAGATAACTTTTTTTTCTTTTTTCCCGTTATTTGGGTGCAAAATAAGGACAAAAACAGAAATCCAAAATATTTCAGATAACTGTTTTTTTTTCTTTTTTCCTGTTATTTGGGTGCAAAATAAGGACAAAAACAGAAAACCAAAATATTTCAAATAACTTTTTTTTTATTTTTTCCCGTTATTTGGGGGCAAAATAAGGACAAAAAAAGAAAACCAAATTATTTCAGATAACTTGTTTTTTCTTTTTTCCCGTTATTTGGGTGCAAAATAAAGACAAAAACAGAAAACCAAAATATTTCAAATAACTTTTTTTTTCTTTTTTCCCGTTATTTAGGTGCAAAATAAGGACAAAAACAGAAAACCAAAATATTTCAGATAACTTCTTTTTTTTCCCCCGTTATTTACGTGCAAATTAAGGTCAAAAATAGAAAACCAAAATATTTCAGATAACTTTTTTTTTCTTTTTTCCCGTTATTTGGGTGCAAAATAAGGACAAAAACAGAAAATCAAAATATTTGAAATAACATTTTTTTCTTTTTTCCCTTTATTTGGGTGCAAAATAAGGACAAAAACAGAAAACCAAAATATTTCAGATAATTTTTTTTTTGTCCCGTTACTTGGGTACAAAATAAGGACAAAAACAGAAATCCAAAATATATCAGATAACTGTTTTTTTCTTCTTTTTTCCCGTTATTTGGGTGCAAAATAAGGACAAAAACAGAAAACCCAAATATTTCAGATAACTTTTTTTTTCTTTTTTCCCGTTATTTAGGTGCAAATTAAGGACAAAAAAAGACAACCAAAATATTTCAAATAACTTTTTTTTCTTTTTTCCCGTTATTTGGGTGCAAAATAAGGACAAAAACAGAAAACCAAAATATTTCAAATAACTTTTTTTTTCTTTTTTCCTGTTATTTGGGTGCAAAATAAGGACAAAAACAGAAAACCAAAATATTTAAAAAAAAAAATTTTTTTCTTTTTCCCGTTATTTGGGTGCAAAATAAGTACAAAAACAGAAAACCAAAATATTTCAGATAACTTTTTTTTAATGTTTTCCCGTTATTTGGGTGAAAAATAAGGACAAAAACAGAAAACCAAAATATTTCAGATAACTTTTTTTTCTTTTTTACCGTTATTTAGGTGCAAAATAAGGACAAAAACAGAAATCCAAAATATTTCAGATAACTGTTTTTTTTTCTTTTTTCCCGTTATTTAGGGGCAAAATAAGGACCAAAACTGAAAAATAAGGACAAAAACAGAAAACCAAAATATTTCACATAACTTTTTTTTTCTTTTTTCCCGCTATTTGGGTGCAAAATAAGGACAAAAACAGAAAACCAAAATATTTCAAATAACTTTTTTTTTCTTTTTTCCCGTTATTTAGGTGCTAAATAAGGACAAAACAGAAAACCAAAATATTTCAGATAACTTTTTTTTTTTTTTTCCCCGCTATTTGGGTGCAAAATAAGGACAAAAACAGAAAACCAAAATATTTCAAATAACTTTTTTTTTCTTTTTTCCCGTTATTTAGGTGCAAAATAAGGCCAAAAACAGAACACCAAAATATTTCAGATAACTTTTTTTTTCTTTTTTCCCGCTATTTGGGTGCAAAATAAGGACAAAAACAGAAAACCAAAATATTTCAAATAACTTTTTTTTTCTTTTTCCCGTTATTTAGGTGCTAAATAAGGACAAAACAGAAAACCAAAATATTTCAGATAACTTTTTTTTTCTTTTTTCCCGCTATTTGGGTGCAAAATAAGGACAAAAACAGAAAACCAAAATATTTCAAATAACTTTTTTTTTCTTTTTTCCCGTTATTTAGGTGCAAAATAAGGCCAAAAACAGAACACCAAAATATTTCAGATAACTTTTTTTTCTTTTTTCTCGTTATTTGGGTGCAAAATAAGGACAAAAACAGAAACCAAAATATTTCAGATAACTGTTTTTTTTCTGTTTTCCCGTTATTTAGGGGCAAAATAAGGACAAAAACTGAAAAATAAGGACAAAAACAGAAAACCAAAATAATTCAGATAACTTTTTTTTCTTTTTTACCGTTATTTAGGTGCAAAATAAGGACAAAAACAGAAAACCAAAATATTTCAGATAACTTTTTTTTTCTTTTTCCCGTTATTTGGGTGCAAAATAAGGACAAAAACAGAAATCCAAAATATTTCAGATAACTGTTTTTTTTTCTTTTTTCCCGTTATTTAGGGGCAAAATAAGGACAAAAACAGAAAACCCAATTATTTCAGATAACTTTTTTTTTCTTTTTTCCCGTTATTTGGGTGCAAAATAAGGACAAAAACAGACAACCAAAATATTTCAAATAACTTTTTTTTTCTTTTTTCCCGTTATTTGGGTGCAAAATAAGGACAAAAAGAGAAAACCAAAATATTTCATATAACTTTTTTTTTCTTTTTTCCCGTTATTTGGGTGCAAAATAAGGACACAAACAGAAAACCAAAATATTTCAAATAACTTTTTTTTTCTTTTTTCCCGATATTTGGATGCAAAATAAGGACAAAAACAGACAACCAAAATATTTCAAATAACTTTTTTTTTTTTTTGTCCCGTTATTTGGGTGCAAAATATGTACAAAAACAGAAAACCAAAATATTTCAGATAACTTTTTTTTATTTTTTCCCGTTATTTGGGTGAAAAATAAGGACAAAAACAGAAAACCAAAATATTTCAGATACCTTTTTTTTCTTTTTTACCGTTATTTAGGTGCAAAATAAGGACAAAAACAGAAAACCAAAATATTTCAGATAACTTTTTTTTTCTTTTTTCCCGTTATTTAGGTGCAAAATAAGGACAAAAACAGAAAACCAAAATATTTCAGATAACTTTTTTTTCTTTTTTCCCGTTATTTAGGTGCAAAATAAGGCCAAAAACAGAAAATCAAAATATTTCAGATAACTTTTTTTTCTTTTTTCCCGTTATTTGGGTGCAAAATAAGGACAAAAACAGAAATCCAAAATATTTCAGATAACTGTTTTTTTTTCTTTTTTCCTGTTATTTGGGTGCAAAATAAGGACAAAAACAGAAAACCAAAATATTTCAAATAACTTTTTTTTTATTTTTTCCCGTTATTTGGGGGCAAAATAAGGACAAAAAAAGAAAACCAAATTATTTCAGATAACTTGTTTTTTCTTTTTTCCCGTTATTTGGGTGCAAAATAAAGACAAAAACAGAAAACCAAAATATTTCAAATAACTTTTTTTTTCTTTTTTCCCGTTATTTAGGTGCAAAATAAGGACAAAAACAGAAAACCAAAATATTTCAGATAACTTCTTTTTTTTCCCCCGTTATTTACGTGCAAATTAAGGTCAAAAATAGAAAACCAAAATATTTCAGATAACTTTTTTTTTCTTTTTTCCCGTTATTTGGGTGCAAAATAAGGACAAAAACAGAAAATCAAAATATTTGAAATAACATTTTTTTCTTTTTTCCCTTTATTTGGGTGCAAAATAAGGACAAAAACAGAAAACCAAAATATTTCAGATAATTTTTTTTTTGTCCCGTTACTTGGGTACAAAATAAGGACAAAAACAGAAATCCAAAATATATCAGATAACTGTTTTTTTCTTCTTTTTTCCCGTTATTTGGGTGCAAAATAAGGACAAAAACAGAAAACCCAAATATTTCAGATAACTTTTTTTTTCTTTTTTCCCGTTATTTAGGTGCAAATTAAGGACAAAAAAAGACAACCAAAATATTTCAAATAACTTTTTTTTCTTTTTTCCCGTTATTTGGGTGCAAAATAAGGACAAAAATAGAAAACCAAAATATTTCAAATAACTTTTATTTTCTTTTTTCCCGTTATTTGTGTGCCAAATAAGGACACAAACAGAAAACCAAAATATTTCAAATTTATCTTTTTTCCCGCTATTTGGGTGCAAAATAAGGACAAAAACAGACAACCAAAATATTTCAAATAACTTTTTTTTTCTTTTTTCCCGTTATTTGGGTGCAAAATAAGGACAAAAACAGAAAACCAAAATATTTCAAATAGCTTTTTTTTTATTTTTCCCGTTATTTGGGTGCAAAATAAAGATAAAAACAGAAAACCAAAATATTTCAGATAACTTTTTTTTATTTTTTCCCGTTATTTGGGTGAAAAATAAGGACAAAACAGAAAACCAAAATATTTCAGATAACTTTTTTTTTCTTTTTTCCCGCTATTTGGGTGCAAAATAAGGACAAAAACAGACAACCAAAATATTTCAAATAACTTTTTTTTTCTTTTTTACCGTTATTTAGGTGCAAAATAAGGACAAAAACAGAAAACCAAAATATTTCAGATAACTTTTTTTTTTCTTTTTTCCCGTTATTTGTGTGCAAAATAAGGACACAAACAGAAAACCAAAATATTTCAAATAACTTTTTTTTTCTTTTTTCCCGCTATTTGGGTGCAAAATAAGGACAAAAACAGACAACCAAAATATTTCAAATAACTTCTTTTTTCTTTTTTACCGTTATTTAGGTGCAAAATAAGGACAAAAACAGAAAACCAAAATATTTCAGATAACTTTTTTTTTCTTTTTTCCCGTTATGTAGGTGCAAAATAAGGCCAAAAACAGAAAACCAAAATATTTCAGATAACTTTTTTTTTCTTTTTTCCCGCTATTTGGGTGCAAAATAAGGACAAAAACAGAAAACCAAAATA
The DNA here is from genome assembly GCA_963932195.1 of Empis livida. Classification (NCBI taxonomy): domain Eukaryota; kingdom Metazoa; phylum Arthropoda; class Insecta; order Diptera; family Empididae; genus Empis; species Empis livida. Next base: position 14,780 of record CAWVQG010000082.1, read on the forward strand.
TTTCAAATAACTTTTTTTTTCTTTTTTCCCGTTATTTAGGTGCAAAATAAGGCCAAAAACAGAACACCAAAATATTTCAGATAACTTTTTTTTCTTTTTTCTCGTTATTTGGGTGCAAAATAAGGACAAAAACAGAAACCAAAATATTTCAGATAACTGTTTTTTTTCTGTTTTCCCGTTATTTAGGGGCAAAATAAGGACAAAAACTGAAAAATAAGGACAAAAACAGAAAACCAAAATATTTCAGATAACTTTTTTTTCTTTTTTACCGTTATTTAGGTGCAAAATAAGGACAAAAACAGAAAACCAAAATATTTCAGATAACTTTTTTTTTCTTTTTCCCGTTATTTGGGTGCAAAATAAGGACAAAAACAGAAATCCAAAATATTTCAGATAACTGTTTTTTTTTCTTTTTTCCCGTTATTTAGGGGCAAAATAAGGACAAAAACAGAAAACCCAATTATTTCAGATAACTTTTTTTTTCTTTTTTCCCGTTATTTGGGTGCAAAATAAGGACAAAAACAGACAACCAAAATATTTCAAATAACTTTTTTTTTCTTTTTTCCCGTTATTTGGGTGCAAAATAAGGACAAAAAGAGAAAACCAAAATATTTCATATAACTTTTTTTTTCTTTTTTCCGTTATTTGGGTGCAAAATAAGGACACAAACAGAAAACCAAAATATTTCAAATAACTTTTTTTTTCTTTTTCCCGATATTTGGATGCAAAATAAGGACAAAAACAGACAACCAAAATATTTCAAATAACTTTTTTTTTTTTTTGTCCCGTTATTTGGGTGCAAAATATGTACAAAAACAGAAAACCAAAATATTTCAGATAACTTTTTTTTATTTTTTCCCGTTATTTGGGTGAAAAATAAGGACAAAAACAGAAAACCAAAATATTTCAGATACCTTTTTTTTCTTTTTTACCGTTATTTAGGTGCAAAATAAGGACAAAAACAGAAAACCAAAATATTTCAGATAACTTTTTTTTTCTTTTTTCCCGTTATTTAGGTGCAAAATAAGGACAAAAACAGAAAACCAAAATATTTCAGATAACTTTTTTTTCTTTTTTCCCGTTATTTAGGTGCAAAATAAGGCCAAAAACAGAAAATCAAAATATTTCAGATAACTTTTTTTTCTTTTTTCCCGTTATTTGGGTGCAAAATAAGGACAAAAACAGAAAACCAAAATATTTCAAATAACTTTTTTTTTATTTTTTCCCGTTATTTGGGGGCAAAATAAGGACAAAAAAAGAAAACCAAATTATTTCAGATAACTTGTTTTTTCTTTTTTCCCGTTATTTGGGTGCAAAATAAAGACAAAAACAGAAAACCAAAATATTTCAAATAACTTTTTTTTTCTTTTTTCCCGTTATTTAGGTGCAAAATAAGGACAAAAACAGAAAACCAAAATATTTCAGATAACTTCTTTTTTTTCCCCCGTTATTTACGTGCAAATTAAGGTCAAAAATAGAAAACCAAAATATTTCAGATAACTTTTTTTTTCTTTTTTCCCGTTATTTGGGTGCAAAATAAGGACAAAAACAGAAAATCAAAATATTTGAAATAACATTTTTTTCTTTTTTCCCTTTATTTGGGTGCAAAATAAGGACAAAAACAGAAAACCAAAATATTTCAGATAATTTTTTTTTTGTCCCGTTACTTGGGTACAAAATAAGGACAAAAACAGAAATCCAAAATATATCAGATAACTGTTTTTTTCTTCTTTTTTCCCGTTATTTGGGTGCAAAATAAGGACAAAAACAGAAAACCCAAATATTTCAGATAACTTTTTTTTTCTTTTTTCCCGTTATTTAGGTGCAAATTAAGGACAAAAAAAGACAACCAAAATATTTCAAATAACTTTTTTTTCTTTTTTCCCGTTATTTGGGTGCAAAATAAGGACAAAAATAGAAAACCAAAATATTTCAAATAACTTTTATTTTCTTTTTTCCCGTTATTTGTGTGCCAAATAAGGACACAAACAGAAAACCAAAATATTTCAAATAACTTTTTTTTTCTTTTTTCCCGCTATTTGGGTGCAAAATAAGGACAAAAACAGACAACCAAAATATTTCAAATAACTTTTTTTTTCTTTTTTCCCGTTATTTGGGTGCAAAATAAGGACAAAAACAGAAAACCAAAATATTTCAAATAGCTTTTTTTTTATTTTTCCCGTTATTTGGGTGCAAAATAAAGATAAAAACAGAAAACCAAAATATTTCAGATAACTTTTTTTTATTTTTTCCCGTTATTTGGGTGAAAAATAAGGACAAAACAGAAAACCAAAATATTTCAGATAACTTTTTTTTTCTTTTTTCCCGCTATTTGGGTGCAAAATAAGGACAAAAACAGACAACCAAAATATTTCAAATAACTTTTTTTTTCTTTTTTACCGTTATTTAGGTGCAAAATAAGGACAAAAACAGAAAACCAAAATATTTCAGATAACTTTTTTTTTTCTTTTTTCCCGTTATTTGTGTGCAAAATAAGGACACAAACAGAAAACCAAAATATTTCAAATAACTTTTTTTTTCTTTTTTCCCGCTATTTGGGTGCAAAATAAGGACAAAAACAGACAACCAAAATATTTCAAATAACTTCTTTTTTCTTTTTTACCGTTATTTAGGTGCAAAATAAGGACAAAAACAGAAAACCAAAATATTTCAGATAACTTTTTTTTTCTTTTTTCCCGTTATGTAGGTGCAAAATAAGGCCAAAAACAGAAAATCAAAATATTTCAGATAACTTTTTTTTTTCTTTTTTCCCGTTATTTGGGTGCAAAATAAGGACAAAAACAGAAAAACAAATTATTTCAGATAACTTGTTTTTTCTTTTTTCCCGTTATTTGGGTGCAAAATAAAGACAAAAACAGAAAACCAAAATATTTCAAAAAACTTTTTTTTTCTTTTTTCCCGTTATTTGGGTGCACAATAAGGACAAAAACAGAAAACCAAAATATTTCAAATAACTTTTTTTTTCTTTTTTCCCGTTATTTAGGTGCAAAATAAGGACAAAAACAGAAAACCAAAATATTTCAGATAACTTCTTTTTTTTTCCCCCGTTATTTACGTGCAAATTAAGGTCAAGAATAGAAAACCAAAATATTTCAGATAACTTTTTTTTCTTTTTTCCCGTTATTTGGGTGCAAAATAAGGACAAAAACAGAAAATCAAAATATTTGAAATAACATTTTTTTCTTTTTTCCCTTTATTTGGGTGCAAAATAAGGACAAAAACAGAAAACCAAAATATTTCAGATAACTTTTTTTTTTTTCCAGTTATTTGGGTACAAAATAAGGACAAAAACAGACAACCAAAATATTTCAAATAACTTTTTTTTCTTTTTTCCCGTTATTTGGGTGCAAAATAATGACAAAAAGAGAAAACCAAAATATTTCAAATAACTTTTTTTTTCTTTTTTCCCGTTATTTGTGTGCAAAATAAGGACACAAACAGAAATCCAAAATATTTCAAATAACTTTTTTTTTCTTTTTTCCCGCTATTTGGGTGCAAAATAAGGCCAAAAACTGACAACCAAAATATTTCAAATAACTTTTTTTTTCTTTTTTCCCGTTATTTGGGTGCAAAATAAGGACAAAAACAGAAAACCAAAATATTTCAAATAGCTTTTTTTTTATTTTTCCCGTTATTTGGGTGCAAAATAAGGATAAAAACAGAAAACCAAAATATTTCAGATAACTTTGTTTTATTTTTTCCCGTTATTTGGGTGAAAAATAAGGACAAAACAGAAAACCAAAATATTTCAGATAACTTTTTTTTCTTTTTTACCGTTATTTAGGTGCAAAATAAGGACAAAAAGAGAAAACCAAAATATTTCAAATAACTTTTTTTTTCTTTTTTCCCGTTATTTGTGTGCAAAATAAGGACACAAACAGAAATCCAAAATATTTCAAATAACTTTTTTTTTCTTTTTTCCCGCTATTTGGGTGCAAAATAAGGACAAAAACAGACAACCAAAATATTTCAAATAACTTTTTTTTTCTTTTTTCCCGTTATTTGGGTGCAAAATAAGGACAAAAACAGAAAACCAAAATATTTCAAATAACTTTTTTTTTCTTTTTTCCCGTTATTTGTGTGCAAAATAAGGACACAAACAGAAATCCAAAATATTTCAAATAACTTTTTTTCTTCTTTTTTCCCTTTATTTGGGTGCAAAATAAGGACAAAAACAGAAAACCCAAATATTTCAGATAACTTTTTTTTTCTTTTTTCCCGTTATTTAGGTGCAAATTAAGTACAAAAACAGACAACCAAAATATTTCAAATAACTTTTTTTTCTTTTTTCCCGTTATTTGGGTGCAAAATAAGGACAAAAAGAGAAAACCAAAATATTTCAAATAACTTTTTTTTTCTTTTTTCCCGTTATTTGTGTGCAAAATAAGGACACAAACAGAAATCCAAAATATTTCAAATAACCTTTTTTTTCTTTTTTCCCGCTATTTGGGTGCAAAATAAGGACAAAAACAGACAACCAAAATATTTCAAATAACTTTTTTTTTCTTTTTTCCCGTTATTTGGGTGCAAAATAAGGACAAAAACAGAAAACCAAAATATTTCAAATAGCTTTATTTTTCCCGTTATTTGGGTGCAAAATAAGGATAAAAACAGAAAACCAAAATATTTCAGATAACTTTGTTTTATTTTTTCCCGTTATTTGGGTGAAAAATAAGGACAAAACAGAAAACCAAAATATTTCAGATAACTTTTTTTTCTTTTTTACCGTTATTTAGGTGCAAAATAAGGACAAAAACAGAAAACCAAAATATTTCAGATAACTTTTTTTTTCTTTTTTCCCGTTATTTAGGTGCAAAATAAGGCCAAAAACAGAAAATCAAAATATTTCAGATAACTTTTTTTTTCTTTTTTCCCGTTATTTAGGTGCAAATTAAGGACAAAAACAGACAACCGAAATATTTAAAATAACTTTTTTTTTCTTTTTTCCCGTTATTTGGGTGCAAAATAAGGACAAAAACAGAAAACCAAAATATTTCAAATAGCTTTTTTTTTTATTTTTCCCATTATTTGGGTGCAAAATAAGGATAAAAACAGAAAACCAAAATATTTCAGATAACTTTGTTTATTTTTTCCCGTTATTTGGGTGAAAAATAAGGACAAAACAGAAAACCAAAATATTTCAGATAACTTTTTTTTCTTTTTTACCGTTATTTAGGTGCAAAATAATGACAAAAACAGAAAACCAAAATATTTCAGATAACTTTTTTTTTCTTTTTTCCCGTTATTTAGGTGCAAAATAAGGCCAAAAACAGAAAATCAAAATATTTCAGATAACTTTTTTTTTCTTTTTTCCCGTTATTTGGGTGCAAAATAAAGACAAAAACAGAAATCCAAAATATTTCAGATAACTGTTTTTTTTCTTTTTTCCCGTTATTTAGGTGCAAATAAGGACAAAAACAAAAAACCAAAATTTTTAAGATAACTTTTTTTTTTTTTTTTCCCGTTGTTTAGGTGCAAAATAAGAACAAAAACAGAAAACCAAAATATTTCAGATAACTTTTTTTTTCTTTTTTCCCGTTATTTGGGTGCAAAATAAGGACAAAAACAGAAAATCAAAATATTTGAAATAACATTTTTTTCTTTTTTCCCTTTATTTGTGTGCAAAATAAGGACAAAAACAGAAAACCAAAATATTTCAGATAACTTTTTTTTTTTTCCCCGTTATTTGGGTACAAAATAAGGACAAAAACAGAAATCCAAAATATTTCAGATAACTGTTTTTTTCTTCTTTTTTCCCGTTATTTGGGTGCAAAATAAGGACAAAACAGAAAACCCAAATATTTCAGATAACTTTTTTTTCCTTTTTTCCCGTTATTTAGGTGCAAATTAAGGACAAAAACAGACAACCAAAATATTTCAAATAACTTTTTTTTCTTTTTTCCCGTTATTTGGGTGCAAAATAAGGACAAAAAGAGAAAACCAAAATATTTCAAATAACTTTTTTTTTCTTTTTTCCCGTTATTTGTGTGCAAAATAAGGACACAAACAGAAATCCAAAATATTTCAAATAACTTTTTTTTCTTTTTTCCCGCTATTTGGGTGCAAAATAAGGACAAAAACAGACAACCAAAATATTTCAAATAACTTTTTTTTTCTTTTTTCCCGTTATTTAGGTGCAAATTAAGGACAAAAACAGACAACCAAAATATTTCAAATAACTTTTTTTTCTTTTTTCCCGTTATTTGGGTGCAAAATAAGGACAAAACAGAAAACCAAAATATTTCAAATAGCTTTTTTTTTATTTTTCCCGTTATTTGGGTGCAAAATAAGGATAAAAACAGAAAACCAAAATATTTCAGATAACTTTGTTTTATTTTTTCCCGTTATTTGGGTGAAAAATAAGGACAAAACAGAAAACCAAATATTTCAGATTACTTTTTTTTTCTTTTTTACCGTTATTTAGGTGCAAAATAAGGCCAAAAACAGAAAATCAAAATATTTCAGATAACTTTTTTTTTCTTTTTTCCCGTTATTTGGGTGCAAAATAAGGCCAAAAACAGAAAATCAAAATATTTCAGATAACTTTTTTTTTTTCTTTTTCCCGTTATTTAGGTGCAAAATAAGGACAAAAACAGAAAACCAAAATATTTCAAATAGCTTTTTTTTATTTTTCCCGTTATTTGGGTGCAAAATAAGGATAAAAACAGAAAACCAAAATATTTCAGATAACTTTGTTTTATTTTTTCCCGTTATTTGGGTGAAAAATAAGGACAAAACAGAAAACCAAATATTTCAGATAACTTTTTTTTCTTTTTTACCGATATTTAGGTGCAAAATAAGGACAAAAACAGAAAACCAAAATATTTCAGATTAGTTTTTTTTTTCTTTTTTCCCGTTATTTAGGTGCAAAATAAGGCCAAAAACAGAAAATCAAAATATTTCAGATAACTTTTTTTTTCTTTTTTCCCGTTATTTGGGTGCAAAATAAGGACAAAAACAGAAATCCAAAATATTTCAGATAACTGTTTTTTTTTTCTTTTTTCCCGTTATTTAGGTGCAAAATAAGGACAAAAAGCGAAAATCAAAATATTTCAGATAACTTTTTTTTTCTTTTTTCCCGTTATTTAGGTGCAAAATAAGGACAAAAACAGAAAACCAAAATATTTCAGATAACTTTTTTTTTCTTTTTCCCGTTATTTGGGTGCAAAATAAGGACAAAAACAGAAAATCAAAATATTTGAAATAACATTTTTTTCTTTTTTCCCTTTATTTGGGTGCAAAATAAGGACAAAAACAGAAAACCAAAATATTTCAGATAATTTTTTTTTTCCCGTTACTTGGGTACAAAATAAGGACAAAAACAGAAATCCAAAATATTTCAGATAACTGTTTTTTTCTTCTTTTTTCCAGTTATTTGGGTGCAAAATAAGGACAAAAACAGAAAACCCAAATATTTCAGATAACTTTTTTTTTCTTTTTTCCCGTTATTTAGGTGCAAATTAAGGACAAAAACAGACAACCAAAATATTTCAAATAACTTTTTTTTCTTTTTTCCCGTTATTTGGGTGCAAAATAAGGACAAAAAGAGAAAACCAAAATATTTCAAATAACTTTTTTTTTCTTTTTTCCCGTTATTTGTGTGCAAAATAAGGACACAAACACAAAACCAAAATATTTCAAATAACTTTTTTTTTCTTTTTTCCCGCTATTTGGGTGCAAAATAAGGACAAAAACAGACAACTAAAATATTTCAAATAACTTTGTTTTTCTTTTTTCCCGTTATTTGGGTGCAAAATAAGGACAAAAACAGAAAACCAAAATATTTCAGATAACTTTTTTTTTCTTTTTTCCCGTTATTTAGGTGCAAAATAAGGACAAAAACAGAAAACCAAAATATTTCAGATAACTTTTTTTTTCTTTTTTCCCGTTATTTGGGTGCAAAATAAGGACAAAAACAGAAAATCAAAATATTTGAAATAACATTTTTTTCTTTTTTCCCTTTATTTGGGTGCAAAATAAGGACAAAAACAGAAAACCAAAATATTTCAGATAATTTTTTTTTTCCCGTTACTTGGGTACAAAATAAGGACAAAAACAGAAATCCAAAATATTTCAGATAACTGTTTTTTTCTTCTTTTTTCCCGTTATTTGGGTGCAAAATAAGGACAAAAACAGAAAACCCAAATATTTCAGATAACTTTTTTTTTCTTTTTTCCCGTTATTTAGGTGCAAATTAAGGACAAAAACAGACAACCAAAATATTTCAAATAACTTTTTTTTCTTTTTTCCCGTTATTTGGGTGCAAAATAAGGACAAAAAGAGAAAACCAAAATATTTCAAATAACTTTTTTTTTCTTTTTTCCCGTTATTTGTGTGCAAAATAAGGACACAAACAGAAAACCAAAATATTTCAAATAACTTTTTTTTTCTTTTTTCCCGCTATTTGGGTGCAAAATAAGGACAAAAACAGACAACTAAAATATTTCAAATAACTTTGTTTTTCTTTTTTCCCGTTATTTGGGTGCAAAATAAGGACAAAAACAGAAAACCAAAATATTTCATATAGCTTTTTTTTTTATTTTTCCCGTAATTTGGGTGCAAAATAAGGATAAAAACAGAAAACCAAAATATTTCAGATAACTTTTTTTTATTTTTTCCCGTTATTTGGGTGAAAAATAAGGACAAAACAGAAAACCAAAATATTTCAGATAACTTTTTTTTCTTTTTTACCGTTATTTAGGTGCAAAATAAGGACAAAAACAGAAAACCAAAATATTTCAGATAACTTTTTTTTTCTTTTTTCCCGTTATTTGGGTTGCAAAATAAGGACAAAAACAGAAAACCAAAATATTTCAAATAGCTTTTTTTTATTTTTCCCGTTATTTGGGTGCAAAATAAGGATAAAAACAGAAAACCAAAATATTTCAGTTAACTTTTTTTTATTTTTTCCCGTTATTTGGGTGAAAAATAAGGACAAAACAGAAAACCAAAATATTTCAGATAACTTTTTTTTCTTTTTTACCGTTATTTAGGTGCAAAATAAGGACAAAAACAGAAAACCAAAATATTTCAGATAACTTTTTTTTTGTTTTTTCCCGTTATTTAGGTGCAAAATAAGGCCAAAAACAGAAAATCAAAATATTTCAGATAACTTTTTTTTTCTTTTTTCCCATTATTTGGGTGCAAAATAAGGACAAAAACAGAAATCCAAAATATTTCAGATAACTGTTTTTTTTTCTTTTTTCCCGTTATTTAGGTGCAAAATAAGGACAAAAACAGAAAACCAAAATATTTCAGATAACTTTTTTTTTCTTTTTTCCCGTTATTTAGGTGCAAAATAAGGACAAAAACAGAAAACCAAAATATTTCAGATAACTTTTTTTTTCTTTTTTCCCGTTATTTAGGTGCAAAATAAGGCCAAAAACAGAAAATCAAAATATTTCAGATAACTTTTTTTTTCTTTTTTCCCATGATTTCGGTGCAAAATAAGGACAAAAACAGAAATCCAAAATATTTCAGATAACTGTTTTTTTTTCTTTTTTCCCGTTATTTGGGTGCAAAATAAGGACAAAAACAGAAAACCAAAATAATTCAAATAACTTTTTTTTTATTTTTTCCCGTTATTTGGGGGCAAAATAAGGACAAAAAAAGAAAACCAAATTATTTCAGATAACTTGTTTTTTCTTTTTTCCCGTTATTTGGGTGCAAAATAAAGACAAAAACAGAAAACCAAAATATTTCAAAAAACTTTTTTTTTCTTTTTTCCCGTTATTTGGGTGCACAATAAGGACAAAAACAGAAAACCAAAATATTTCAAATAACTTTTTTTTTCTTTTTTCCCGTTATTTAGGTGCAAAATAAGGACAAAAACAGAAAACCAAAATATTTCAGATAACTTTCAGATAAGTTTTTTTTTCTTTTTTCCCGTTATTTGGGTGCAAAATAAGGACAAAAACAGAAAATCAAAATATTTGAAATAACATTTTTTTCTTTTTTCCCTTTATTTGGGTGCAAAATAAGGACAAAAACAGAAAACCAAAATATTTCAGATAACTTTTTTTTTCTTTTTTCCCGTTATTTAGGTGCAAAATAAGGCCAAAAACAGAAAATCAAAATATTTCAGATAACTTTTTTTTTCTTTTTTCCCGTTATTTGGGTGCAAAATAAGGACAAAAACAGAAATCCAAAATATTTCAGATAACTGTTTTTTTTTCTTTTTTCCGTTATTTGGGTGCAAAATAAGGACAAAAACAGAAAACCAAAATAATTCAAATAACTTTTTTTTTATTTTTTCCCGTTATTTGGGGGCAAAATAAGGACAAAAAAAGAAAACCAAATTATTTCAGATAACTTGTTTTTTCTTTTTTCCCGTTATTTGGGTGCAAAATAAAGACAAAAACAGAAAACCAAAATATTTCAAAAAACTTTTTTTTTCTTTTTTCCCGTTATTTGGGTGCACAATAAGGACAAAAACAGAAAACCAAAATATTTCAAATAACTTTTTTTTTCTTTTTTCCCGTTATTTAGGTGCAAAATAAGGACAAAAACAGAAAACCAAAATATTTCAGATAACTTTCAGATAACTTTTTTTTTCTTTTTTCCCGTTATTTGGGTGCAAAATAAGGACAAAAACAGAAAATCAAAATATTTGAAATAACATTTTTTTCTTTTTTCCCTTTATTTGGGTGCAAAATAAGGACAAAAACAGAAAACCAAAATATTTCAGATAACTTTTTTTTTTCCCGTTATTTGGGTACAAAATAAGGACAAAAACAGAAATCCAAAATATTTCAGATCACTGTTTTTTCTTCTTTTTTCCCGTTATTTGGGTGCAAAATAAGGACAAAAACAGAAAACCCAAATATTTCAGATAACTTTTTTTTTCTTTTTTCCCGTTATTTGTGTGCAAAATAAGGACACAAACAGAAAACCAAAATATTTCAAATAACTTTTTTTTTCTTTTTTCCCGTTATTTGGGTGCAAAATAAGGATAAAAACAGAAAACCAAAATATTTCAGATAACTTTTTTTTTCTTTTTTCCCGTTATTTAGGTGCAAAATAAGGACAAAAACTGACAACCAAAATATTTCAAATAACATTTTTTTCTTTTTTCCAGTTATTTGGGTGCAAAATAAGGACAAAAACAGAAAACCAAAATATTTCAGATAACTTTTTTTTTCTTTTTTCCCGTTATTTAGGTGCAAAATAAGGCCAAAAACAGAAAATCAAAATATTTCAGATAACTTTTTTTTTCTTTTTTCCCATTATTTGGGTGCAAAATAAGGACAAAAACAGAAATCCAAAATATTTCAGATAACTGTTTTTTTTTCTTTTTTCCCGTTATTTAGGTGCAAAATAAGTACAAAAACAGAAAACCAAAATATTTCAGATAACTTTTTTTTTCTTTTTTCCCGTTATTTAGGTGCAAAATAAGGACAAAAACAGAAAACCAAAATATTTCAGATAACTTTTTTTTTCTTTTTTCCCGTTATTTAGGTGCAAAATAAGGCCAAAAACAGAAAATCAAAATATTTCAGATAACTTTTTTTTTCTTTTTTCCCGTTATTTGGGTGCAAAATAAGGACAAAAACAGAAATCCAAAATATTTCAGATAACTGTTTTTTTTTCTTTTTTCCCGTTATTTGGGTGCAAAATAAGGACAAAAACAGAAAACCAAAATATTTCAAATAACTTTTTTTTTATTTTTTCCCGTTATTTGGGGGCAAAATAAGGACAAAAAAAAAAAACCAAATTATTTCAGATAACTTGTTTTTTCTTTTTTCCCGTTATTTGGGTGCAAAATAAAGACAAAAACAGAAAACCAAAATATTTCAAAAAACTTTTTAACCAAAATATTTCAGATAACTTCTTTTTTTTTTCCCCCGTTATTTACGTGCAAATTAAGGTCAAAAATAGAAAACCAAAATATTTCAGATAACTTTTTTTTTCTTTTTTCCCGTTATTTGGGTGCAAAATAAGGACAAAAACAGAAAATCAAAATATTTCAAATAACTTTTTTTTCTTTTTGCCCTTTATTTGGGTGCAAAATAAGGACAAAAACAGAAAACCAAAATATTTCAGATAACTTTTTTTTTCCCGTTATTTGGGTACAAAATAAGGACAAAAACAGAAATCCAAAATATTTCAGATAACTGTTTTTTTCTTCTTTTTTCCCGTTATTTGGGTGCAAAATAAGGACAAAAACAGAAAACCCAAATATTTCAGATAACTTTTTTTTTCTTTTTTCCCGTTATTTAGGTGCAAATTAAGGACAAAAACAGAAAACCAAAATATTCCAGATAACTTTTTTTTTTTTTTTTCCCGTTATTTAGGTGCAAAATAAGGACAAAAACAGAAAACCAAAATATTTCAGATAACATTTTTTTTCTTTTTTCCCGCTATTTGGGTGCAAAATAAGGACAAAAACAGACAACCAAAATATTTCAAATAACTTTTTTTTCTTTTTTCCCGTTATTTGGGTGCAAAATAAGGACAAAAAGAGAAAACCAAAATATTTCAAATAACTTTTTTTTTCTTTTTTCCCGTTATTTGTGTGCAAAATAAGGACACAAACAGAAAACCAAAATATTTCAAATAACTTTTTTTTTCTTTTTTCCCGCTATTTGGGTGCAAAATAAGGACAAAAACAGACAACCAAAATATTTCAAATAACTTTTTTTTTTTTTTTTCCCGTTATTTGGGTGCAAAATAAGGACAAAAACAGAAAACGAAAATATTTCAAATAGCTTTTTTTTTTATTTTTCCCGTTATTTTTTTTTTTTTTTTTTTGGGAACGCAAGACAGCACTGCGACCTTCAGATCTATTGTGCGTTTACTGCCCCTTTCTCCCTAGTCCATATTAAGAGAACGATAGAACCTTAATATGGATTCGGGAGCCATATTGGAGAGTTCATCTGTGGTGAGAATACCCTTTCCTAGTAAGGTACGAATGTCCTTTTTGCTGAGGTTTAATAGTTTGTCCACCTTGATTCTATTTGCTGTGATAAGTTTCGTGGATATCGTGAGTTTAGGGAGTTTTCCCCAGTAGAGCCTATGCTCTTGCTCTGTCCATCTGTTGAGTACTAATTTGGAGTGTCCTCTTGGTTTGCCGCAGAATGGTTCTGGCCCAATTAGTTTTGTTTTTGAACCATTTTTGGCAAGGTGGTCTGCCTCTTCATTTCCAGCGACTCCTATGTGACCTGGCACCCACATTAAGGTAACACAGTTCCTCTTTGCCAGGGTGATGAGTTTTTGGAGACATTCCCAGACCAGCATTGACTCCTGCCTGTGGGAGACTAGAGTTTTGAGAACAGCTTGACTGTCTGAAAGAATGTAAATTGTTTTATTTCGCTGCGCTATCCAGAGATTCTCTTGGACACAGATCTACCGCGATCAGTTCGGCTTGAAAGATTGTGAGAAGTTTGGACCTTTGATCCCGGCACCCGTACCCTCTGTGGTTCGGGAACCGTCCGTGAACCATACGGACGCATCCGATTCTAATTCAGGAAGCCTTGATTGCCAGTCACTGCGTTCACTGATTACGACTTTGAAAGGGAAGTCAAAGTTGTAAGTGGTCGGCATTACATCCGATAAAATTGAGGTTAGTTCCTTTATTTTGGGATTATTCAGGAGCTGAAGATGTCCTTTGAGGTCTCCTGAGTAATAATTCTTTCCCTTCTGAATGCGCAGCAGACCTCTCGCTGCCTCTTTCTTAACAAGGAGGTGTATTGGCGGAAGGTTTAGGAACATTTCCATTGCTGCTGTGCGACAGGTTTTCATAGCACCTGTTATACCTAGACAGGCCAGTCTTTGGATCTTTCCTAGTTTCGCCTGTGCTTTGCGTTGGAGTGTTTTAGTCCACCATACTGTGCAACCGTATGTTATAATAGGTAGGATGATCGTTCTGTAGCTCCAGTAGATCATTTTGGGATGTAGCCCCCATTTCCTACCAAACATACTTTTGCAGGCCCACATCGCCTTTATTGCCTTAGCATGAGTCCTTTCAATGTGGTTGTTCCAATTAAGTTTACTGTCTAGTGTGATACCTAGGTATTTTACTTCATTGGAACAGGGTATGGTTATACCACTTATTGAGGGTGCAGTAATGTTGATCACTTTCCTTTTGGTAAATGGTATAATTATCGTTTTGTTTGGGTTTATCTGTAGATTTTTGGATTTGCACCAGTTCATTGTCCTGTTTAAAGCCAATTGGAGTCTACTAGATATGATATTTTCGTATTTGCCCCTGATTATGATGACTAGGTCGTCAGCATATCCTATTACCTCGAAACCAGAGTCATGAAGGTTCTGAAGTAGCTCATCAACAACAATGGACCATACAGTGGAGATAGGACACCTCCTTGGGGGCAACCCCTATAGGTTTGTGCTGTTAAAGAGTTACCACCAAGTTCCGCCGTTGTCGTTCGACTTTGAAGCATGGCTTGAATCCATTTGGTCGTCGGCAGTTCTATTCCTTTATTCCTGGCTGCTGCCACAATCGTAAGGAGTGTTGTCAAAGGCAACAGGAATGCACAGGAATGTGAGGAGTGTTGTCAAAGGCTCTATGTCCAAGAATGCACATAGTGCCACTTCTTCGTATTCAGTTGCCTTTTCTATTGACTTTACAAGGTCGTGAAGGGCTGATTCAGTAGACTTCCCTTTTTGGTAAGCGTGCTGCTTATAGTGAAGTCGAACCTTGTTTGCACCGGTCCTAATGTGGTGATCCACTAGTTTCTCCATTGTTTTAATGAAGAAGGAGGTAAGACTTATGGGGCGGTATGATTTAGGGTTTTCAATGGGACGGTTCCCTGCCTTTGGTATGAAAACCACCCTAGCTTTCCTCCAGACTGTTGGGATATATCCCCATATAAAACTGGCTTTGAAGATTTTTAGCATATTGGGCATAAGAATCTCCAATCCCATATTAGCATATTGGGCATAAGAATCTCTTAGCGAGGCTTCTACTGCATGGTGTAGGACGCAGTCCTACTGCTACTGCCTCTTCATCTTCTGGATTATTTATGAGTTTGCAGCCCGGAAAGTGAGTGTCTAGTAAAACTTCTAGTGTTTCAGAGCTACTTGTTGTTAGAGAACCATCTTGTCTCTCTAGCAAACCGATATCTACGGGAATATCTTTAGCTAGTACCTTTTGTAAACGGGAGGCCGCTGGTAGATCTGTGATCTCTTCACACAACTTCCTCCATGACTCCCTCTTAGACTTCCTAAGAAGGTTGTTGTATTCGGTAAGGGTGGATTTATACTCCTCCCATATACCGAAGGTCTTTGCTCTGTTGAACATCTTCCTTGTTTCTTTGCGTTTGTCCGCTAGTTCCTTATTCCATCTTTAGAGTAAGTCTTTTGTGAAATAGGACAACTTAATTCAAGAGCATTGATGATGCTAGTGACAAGTTGGTTGGCTTGGAGGTCAATGCAGTCTGGGCTGTTGATTGTCGCCTCTGAGTAGTTTATTTCGTACCTAAGAGTTTCTTGGTACTGAGGCCAGTTGGTACGCTTAGGATTTCTGAACGTTGCACACCTCACAGCGTGAGAAGTGCGCAGTTCAAAACAAATGTGCTTATGGTCGGATAAGGAAGCTGCATTTGAGACATGCCAATTTACACATTTATGAGTGAGACAGGGGCTTACAATAGTTAAGTCAAGTACTTCCTGCCTAATTCTGTTTTCAAAAGTGGGGGAATTACCCCTATTTAATATATCTAGGTTGTTAGTAGAAAGATATTCTAAAAGTGACTCACCTCTTCTATTAATATCTCTGCTACCCCATACTATACGGTGAGCGTTGACATCACAGCCCAGGATGACTGGTAGCTAGTGGCTTTTGCTGTATTCCACTAACTCTATGATGTCCTTGGGTGGAGCTTCTAGCTCTTCTCCAGGGAAGTAGGCCGAGGCGATAATGACCTCTTGAAAACCCCCTGGGGTTGGTAGTTTCACCAGTACAGCTACGAGATCTGTTCGGATGAAAATTGGAATGTTTAGATAGCTAATTTTGGATGATAGAAGAATTGCAGTTCTAGGTCTGCTACTATTTTTTTCAAAAATTAACTTACCTAAGGTTTTAGGAATATCAAGTACCTTACCTGTGGTAGCTCGAGGTTCCTGTAGGAGGGCCACTTGTAACTCCTCTTTAGCGAACCTCCATGTAAGTACGTCCGTGGCCGCTCCTGCTCGATGGAGGTTCGCTTGAATCACCTTGAGGTGATTATTCTGCGGTGGCTTTGACATCACTGGAGGCGGGCGGCTCGCCGCTGTTCCTCTCCTTTATTTTTGGACGGAGTGTGATGCCAGAGAATTTGTAGCAGATCCTAAACCCAATCTGCTTTAATTTCTCCATTGATTGGCAGTCAATGGAGAATGTGATCACCGCGCAGGTGCCTTCTTTCCGCCTGTTTAGTACCTTCCAGTACGCTGCGCGGAGATTAGGATTCTGTGAATCTATGAGGATGAGGATGTCCTCTGTTGAGTCCTCTTCAGCTGGAAAAAATCCCGTGATCACTTCCACCTTCGGGATATTTTCCTCACGGACGGCCTTGATTTTGGTTGACCCGTCCGCTACTTTTGGAACAATCTGCTCCAGCCATTTGGATGTTTTCTCATCCAGGCAACTTATCAGCATCCATCCCGGTTTGAGGCTAAGGCCACCAAATTGCGGGTTGATCCCCTCTTTAGCTGCTGCTGGGATTGCAGCCAGGATGGATTTTTGACTGGCAGATAGCTGCTCATGCGGATAGCATTTGATGTGGGTGTTCGGCATGGATAATACCGATCCTAATCCCCTTTACCACGTCCTTATAGCTAGTGCCCGGCCTGGAGGACTGAGCCTCTGCTGCGGGTCTAAGCTTGACGCCCTGTTTTTCTGAAGTTCGTTGCCTCTTCTTAACATTCTGCACGTCCGGAGCTGTCTGCGACGGTGTGCGTAACCTCTTCGGGACTTGAGCAGGGGTTAGGGTATCTTGCATGGGAAGGCATGCAAGATCATATGCTTCTTTAATGGTCTTACCATTATTCCGGTGGTATGAGTACCGTCTACGACCTGCGCCGCTTAATCTTTTTTTATTTTCAGACAGCGTCAACTGCTTCAGCTCTGTTGATAGTTGAGTTTCCTCTATGCTGCTGATTTTGGAGGATTGTCTGGCACCTCTGCCTCTGGCTAGCTTCCCTGTCGGCATGGATTGGGAAGGAACCTTTGCTTCAGATCCACTAGCCTGAACCTTTGAAGCCGTCGCGTCCTTAGCCACTGACTTCACGTTTGAGGTCTCCGCCTTTGAAGTAGATGCCTTTGGGGAGGCATCAGCCCCTTGTTTATTGTTTACGTTTAATTCCATAATTGAACCCACGAGTAGCGCGAGAAGAAAAGTCACCCCTGGCAGAGCTCCGCATTACCAGGGGAAGGCTGTATTAAACTGGGGGTCGCCAGGTATCCAGAGTTCGCATATTAGCGGCTAGTAACCCACTAACCATTCATCCTTTGGCATATGCTGTTTCACCGTGGATTTGGGGATTTTTATTTACAAGGTTTTCTCCTCTAGCGTCGTACTTTGCTGAGGTCACCATGAAGGTAGTACGTACACTTGCGAATTACTGCGGGTTTACGACTCCCTTTGATAGTAATTATTGTTATCCTAAAGGCTGCCTGAAACATGACCAGACCAGCTTTTAGGAGAAGCAATACTGTGATAGGATACGGAACCTACAGCAAGCTGTTCGGTTGAATCCCCCCTAACACATTCGCCTAGACCAAAAGATTGGATACGGAGCCGACAGTAAACTGTTCGACTTTATTCCCTCTTATCTAGATAGGATACGAAGCCGACAGCGAGCTGTTCGACTTACGTCCCCCCTATCATGTAGATCTTTTGGCATTACCCAGTCCGCACCACGTGGAGGCGACCTACTTAACGGACCTTTCCCGTTATTTGGGTGCAAAATAAGGATAAAAACAGAAAACCAAAATATTTCAGATAACTTTTTTTTATTTTTTCCCGTTATTTGGGTGAAAAATAACGACAAAACAGAAAACCAAAATATTTCAGAAAACTTTTTTTTCTTTTTTACCGTTATTTAGGTGCAAAATAAGGACAAAAACAGAAAACCAAAATATTTCAGATAACATTTTTTTCTTTTTCCCGTTATTTAGGTGCAAAATAAGGACAAAAACAGAAAACCAAAATATTTCAGATAACTTTTTTTTTCTTTTTTCCCGTTATTTAGGTGCAAAATAAGGACAAAAACAGAAAACCAAAATATTTCAGATAACTTTTTTTTTCTTTTTTCCCGTTATTTAGGTGCAAAATAAGGCCAAAAACAGAAAACCAAAATATTTCAGATAACTTTTTTTTTCTTTTTTCCTGTTATTTATGTGCAAAATAAGGACAAAAACAGAAAACCAAAATATTTCAGATAACATTTTTTTCTTTTTCCCGTTATTTAGGTGCAAAATAAGGACAAAAACAGAAAACCAAAATATTTCAGATAACTTTTTTTTTCTTTTTTCCCGTTATTTAGGTGCAAATTAAGGACAAAAACAGAAAACCAAAATATTCCAGATAACTTTTTTTTTCCTTTTTCCCGTTATTTAGGTGCAAATTAAGGACAAAAACAGAAAACCAAAATATTCCAGATAACTTTTTTTTTCTTTTTTCCCGTTATTTGGGTGCAAAATAAGGACAAAAACTGAAAACCAAAATATTTAAAATAACTTTTTTTTCTTTTTTCCCGTTATTTGGGTGCAAAATAAGGACAAAAACAGAAAACCCAAATATTTCAGATAACTTTTTTTTTCTTTTTTCCCGTTATTTAGGTGCAAATTAAGGACAAAAACAGAAAACCAAAATATTTCAGATAACTTTTTTTTTCTTTTTTCCCGTTATTTGGGTGCAAAATAAGGACAAAAACTGAAAACCAAAATATTTAAAATAACTTTTTTTTCTTTTTTCCCGTTATTTGGGTGAAAAATAAGGCTAAAAACAGAAAACCAAAATATTTCAGATAACTTTTTTTTAATTTTTTCCCGTTATTTGGATGCAAAATAAGGAAAAAAAAGAAAACCAAAATATTTCAAATAACTTTTTTTTTCTTTTTTCCCGCTATTTGGGTGCAAAATAAGGACAAAAACAGACCACCAAAATATTTCAAATAACTTTTTTTTCTGTTTTCCCGTTATTTGGGTGCAAAATAAGGACAAAAAGAGAAAAGCAAAATATTTCAAATAACTTTTTTTTTTTTTTTTCCCGTTATTTGGGTGCAAAATAAGGACACAAACAGAAAACCAAAATATTACAAATAACTTTTTTTTTCTTTTTTCCCGTTATTTGGGTGCAAAATAAGTACAAAAACAGAAAACCAAAATATTTCAGATAACTTTTTTTTTATTTTTTCCCGTTATTTGGGTGCAAAATAAAGACAAAAAAAGAAAACCAAAATATTTCAAATAACTTTTTTTTTCTTTTTTCCCGCTATTTGGGTGCAAAATAAGGACAAAAACAGACAACCAAAATATTTCAAATAACTTTTTTTTTCTTTTTTCCCGTTATTTGGGTGCAAAATAAGGACACAAACTGAAAACCAAAATATTTCAAATAACTTTTTTTTTCTTTTTTCCCGCTATTTGGGTGCAAAATAAGGACAAAAATGGACAACCAAAATATTTCAAATAACTTTTTTTTTTTTTTTTTTCCGTTATTTGGGTGAAAAATAAGGACAAAAAAATAAAACCAAAATATTTAAAATAATTTTTTTTTCTTTTTTCCCGTTATTTGGGTGCAAAATAAGGACAAAAACAGAAAACCAAAATATTCCAGATAACTTTTTTTTTCTTTTTTCCCGTTATTTGGGTGCAAAATAAGGACAAAAACAAAAAAACAAAATATTTCAGATAACTTTTTTTTGCCCCGTTATTTGGGTGCAAAATAAGGATAAAAACAGAAAACCAAAATATTTCAAATAACTTTTTTTTTTTTTTGCCCGTTATTTGGGTGCAAAATAAGGACAAAAACAGAAAACTAAAATATGTCAAATAACTTTTATTTTTATTTTTTTCCGTTATTTGGGTGCAAAATAAGGACAAAAACTGAAAACCAAAATATTTCAAATAACTTTTTTTTCTTTTTTCCCGTTATTTGGGTGCAAAATAAGGACAAAAACAGAAAACCAAAATATTTCAGATAAATTTTTTTTTCTTTTTTCCCGTTATTTGGGTGCAAAATAAGGACAAAAACAGAAATCCAAAATATTTCAGATAACTGTTTTTTTTTCTTTTTTCCCGTTATTTGGGTGCAAAATAAGGTCACAAACAGAAAACCAAAATATTTCAAATAACTTTTTTTTTCTTTTTTCCCGCTATTTGGGTGCAAAATAAGGACAAAAACAGACAACCAAAATAATTCAAATAACTTTTTTTTTCTATTTTCCGATTATTTGGGTGCAAAATAAGTACAAAAACAGAAAACCAAAATATTTCAAATAGCTTTTTTTTATTTTTCCCGTTATTTGGGTGCAAAATAAGGATAAAAACAGAAAACCAAAATATTTCAGATAACTTTTTTTTATTTTTTCCCGTTATTTGGCTGAAAAATAAGGACAAAAACAGAAAACCAAAATATTTCAGATAACTTTTTTTTCTTTTTTACTGTTAGTTAGGTGCAAAATAAGGACAAAAACAGAAAACCAAAATATTTCAGATAACTTTTTTTTCCTTTTTTCCCGTTATTTAGGTGCAAAATAAGGACAAAAACAGAAAACCAAAATATTTCAGATAACTTTTTTTTTCTTTTTTCCCGTTATTTGATTGCAAAATAAGGACAAAAAAAGAACACCAAAATATTTCAGATAACTTTTTTTTTCTTTTTTCCCGTAATTTAGGTGCAAAATAAGGCCAAAAACAGAAAACCAAAATATTTCAGATAACTTTTTTTTTCTTTTTTCCCGTTATTTGGGTGCAAAATAAGGACAAAAACAGAAATCCAAAATATTTCAGATAACTGTTTTTTTCTTTTTTCCCGTTATTTAGGTGCAAAATAAGGACAAAAACAGAAAACCAAAATATTGCAGATAACTTTTTTTTTCTTTTCCCGTTATTCGGGTGCAAAATAAGGACAAAAATAGAAAACCAAAATATTTCAGATAACTTTTTTTTTCTTTTTTCCCGTTATTTGGGTGCAAAATAAGGACAAAAACAGAAAACCAAAATATTTCAAATAACTTTTTTTTCTTTTTTCTCGTTATTTGGGTGCAAAATAGGGACAAATACAGAAAACCAAAATATTTCAGATAACTTTTTTTTAATTTTTTCCCGTTATTTGGATGCAAAATAATAACAGAAAAAGAAAACCATAATATTTCAAATAACTTTTTTTTAATTTTTTCCCGTTATTTTGGTGCAAAATAAGGACAAAAACAGAAAACCAAAATATTTCAGATAACTTTTTTTTTCTTTTTTCCCATTATTTAGGTGCAAATTAAGGTCAAAAATAGAAAACCAAAATAATTCAGATAACTTTTTTTTTCTTTTTTCCCGTTATTTGGGTGCAAAATAAGGACAAAAACAGAAAACCAAAATATTTCAAATAACTTTTTTTTCTTTTTTCCCGTTATTTGGGTGCAAAATAAGGACAAAAACAGAAAACCAAAATATTTCAGATAACTTTTCTTTTCTTTTTTCCCGCTATTTGGGTGCAAAATAAGGACAAAAACAGACAACCAAAATATTTCAAATAACTTTTTTTTTCTTTTTTCCCGTTATTTTGGTGCAAAATAAGGACAAAAAGAGAAAACCAAAATATTTCAAATAACTTTTTTTTTCTTTTTTCCCGTTATTTGTGTGCAAAATAAGGACACAAACAGAAAACCAAAATATTTCAAATAACTTTTTTTTTCTTTTTTCCCTGCTATTTGGGTGCAAAATAAGGATAAAAACAGAAAACCAAAATATTTCAGATAACTTTTTTTTTCTTTTTTCGCGTTATTTGGGTGCAAAATAAGGACAAAAACAGAAAACCAAAATATTTCAGATAACTTTTTTTTATTTTTTACCGTTATTTAGATGCAAAATAAGGACAAAAACAGAAAACCAAAATATTTCAGATAACTTTTTTTTTCTTTTTTCCCCTTATTTAGGTGCAAAATAAGGACAAAAACAGAAAACCAAAATATTTCAGATAACTTTTTTTTTCTTTTTTCCCGTTATTTGGGTGCAAAATAAGGACAAAAACTGAAAACCAAAATATTTCAAATAACTTTTTTTTCTTTTTTCCCGTTATTTGGGTGCAAAATAAGGACAACAACAGAAAACCAAAATATTTCAGATAAATTTTTTTTTCTTTTTTCCCGTTATTTGGGTGCAAAATAAGGACAAAAACAAGGTCACAAACAGAAAACCAAAATATTTCAAATAACTTTTTTTCCCGTTATTTGGAAAAAAAGTTATTTGAAATATTTTTTTCCCGTTTTTTTTTTCTTTTTTCCCGTTATTTGGGTGCAAAATAAGGTCACAAACAGAAAACCAAAATATTTCAAATAACTTTTTTTTTCTTTTTTCCCGCTATTTGGGTGCAAAATAAGGACAAAAACAGACAACCAACATATTTCAAATAACTTTTTTTTTCTATTTTCCGATTATTTGGGTGCAAAATAAGTACAAATATTTCAGATAACTTTTTTTTTCTTTTTTCCCGTTATTTGAGTGCAAAATAAGGACAAAAACAGAAAACCAAAATATTTCAGATAACTTTTTTTTTCTTTTTTCCCGTTATTTAGGTGCAAAATAAGGCCAAAAACAGAAAACCAAAATATTTCAGATAACTTTTTTTTTCTTTTTTCCCGTTATTTGGGTGCAAAATAAGGACAAAAACAGAAATCCAAAATATTTCAGATAACTGTTTTTTTCTTTTTTCCCGTTATTTAGGTGCAAAATAAGGACAAAAACAGAAAACCAAAATATTGCAGATAACTTTTTTTTTCTTTTTTCCCGTTATTCGGGTGCAAAATAAGGACAAAAATAGAAAACCAAAATATTTCAGATAACTTTTTTTTTCTTTTTTCCCGTTACTTGGGTGCAAAATAAAGACAAAAACAGAAAACCAAAATATTTCAAATAACTTTTTTTTCTTTTTTCTCGTTATTTGGATGCAAAATAAGGACAAACACAAAAAACCAAAATATTTCAGATAACTTTTTTTTAATTTTTTCCCGTTATTTGGATGCAAAATAAGGACAGAAAAAGAAAACCATAATATTTCAAATAACTTTTTTTTTCTTTTTTCCCGTTATTTAGATGCAAAATAAGGACAAAAACAGAAAACCAAAATATTTCAGATAGCTTTTTTTTTCTTTTTTCCCATTATTTGGGTGCAAATAAGGACAAAAAGAGAAAACCAAAATATTTCAAATAACTTTTTTGTTCTTTTTACCCGTGATTTGTGTGCAAAATAAGGACACAAACAGAAAACCAAAATATTTCAAATAACTTTTTTTTTCTTTTTTCCCCGCTATTTGGGTGCAAAATAAGGACAAAAACAGACAACCAAAATATTTCAAATAACTTTTTTTTTCTATTTTCCCGTTATTTGGGTGCAAAATAAGGACAAAAACAGAAAACCAAAATATTTCAAATAGCTTTTTTTTTATTTTTCCCGTTATTTGGGTGCAAAATAAGGATAAAAACAGAAAACCAAAATATTTCAGATAACTTTTTTTTATTTTTTCTCGTTATTTGGGTGAAAAATAAGGACAAAAACAGAAAACCAAAATATTTCAAATAACTTTTTTTTCTTTTTTACCGTTATTTAGGTGCAAAATACGGACAAAAACAGAAAACCAAAATATTTCAGATAACTTTTTTTTTCTTTTTTCCCGTTATTTGGGTGCAAAATAAGGACAAAAACAGAAAACCAAAATATTTCAGATAACTTTTTTTTCTCTTTTCGCGTTATTTGGGTGCAAAATAAGGACAAAAAGAGAAAACCAAAATATTGCAAATAACTTTTTTTTTCTTTTTTCCGTTATTTGTGTGCAAAATAAGGACACAAACAGAAAACCAAACTATTTCAAATAACTTTTTTTTTCTTTTTTCACCGTTATTTGGGTGCATAATAAGGACAAAAACAGAAAACCAAAATATTTCAGATAATTTTTTTTTCTTTTTTCTTGCTATTTGGGTGCAAATTAAGGACAAAAACAGAAATCCAAAATATTCCAGATAATTTTTTTTTTATTTTTTCCCGTTATTTGGGTGCAAAATAAGGACAAAAACTGAAAACCAAAATATTTCAGATAACTTTTTTTTTCTTTTTTCCCGCTATTTGGGTGCAAAATAAGGACAAAAACAGAAAACCAAAATATTTCAAATAACTTTTTTTTTTATTTTTTCCCGTTATTTGGGTGCAAAATAAGGACAAAAAGAGAAAACCAAAATATTTCAAATAACTTTTTTTTTCTTTTTTTCCCGTTATTTGGGTGCAAAATAAGGACAAAAACAGTCAACTAAAATATTTCAAATAACTTTTTTTTTATTTTTTCCCATTATTTGGATGCAAAATAAGGACAAAAACTGTCAACCAAATTATTTCAGATAACTTTTTTTATCTTTTTTCCCGTTATTTAGGTGCAAAATAAGGACAAAAACAGAAAACCAAAATATTTCAGATAACTTTTTTTTTATTTTTTCCCGTTATTTGGATGCAAAATAAGGACAAAAAAGAAAACCAAAATATTTCAAATAACTTTTTTTTTCTTTTTTCCCGCTATTTGGGTGCAAAATAAGGACAAAAACAGACAACCAAAATATTTCAAATAACATTTTTTTCTTTTTTCCCGTTATTTGGGTGCGAAATAAGGATAAAAACAGAAAACCAAAATATTTCAGATAACTTTTTTTTTCTTTTTTCCCGTTATTTAGGTGCAAAATAAGGACAAAAACAGAAAACCAAAAAATTTCAAATAACTTTTTTTTTTATTTTTTCCCGTTATTTGGGTGCAAAATAAGGACAAAAAGAGAAAACCAAAATATTTCAAATAACTTTTTTTTTCTTTTTTTCCCGTTATTTGGGTGCAAAATAAGGACAAAAACAGTCAACTAAAATATTTCAAATAACTTTTTTTTTATTTTTTCCCGTTATTTGGATGCAAAATAAGGACAAAAACAGAAAACCAAAATATTTCAAATAACTTTTTTTTTCTTTTTTCCTATTATTTGGGTGCAAAATAAGGACAAAAACAGAAAACCAAAATATTTCAAATAACTTTTTTTTTCTTTTTCCCGTTATTTGGGTGCAAAATAAGTACAAAAACAGAAAACCAAAATATTTCAGATAACTTTTTTTTAATGTTTTCCCGTTATTTGGGTGAAAAATAAGGACAAAAACAGAAAACCAAAATATTTCAGATAACTTTTTTTTCTTTTTTACCGTTATTTAGGTGCAAAATAAGGACAAAAACAGAAAACCAAAATATTTCAGATAACTTTTTTTTTTTTCCCGTTATTAGGTGCTAAATAAGGACAAAACAGAAAACCAAAATATTTCAGATAACTTTTTTTTTCTTTTTTTCCCGCTATTTGGGTGCAAAATAAGGACAAAAACAGAAAACCAAAATATTTCAAATAACTTTTTTTTCTTTTTTCTCGTTATTTGGGTGCAAAATAAGGACAAATACAGAAAACCAAAATATTTCAGATAACTTTTTTTTAATTTTTTCCCGTTATTTGGATGCAAAATAATAACAGAAAAAGAAAACCATAATATTTCAAATAACTTTTTTTTTATTTTTTCCCGTTATTTTGGTGCAAAATAAGGACAAAAACAGAAAACCAAAATATTTCAGATAACTTTTTTTTTCTTTTTTCCCGTTATTTAGGTGCAAATTAAGGTCAAAAATAGAAAACCAAAATAATTCAGATAACTTTTTTTTTCTTTTTTCCCGTTATTTGGGTGCAAAATAAGGACAAAAACAGAAAACCAAAATATTTCAAATAACTTTTTTTTCTTTTTTCCCGTTATTTGGGTGCAAAATAAGGACAAAAACAGAAAACCAAAATATTTCAGATAACTTTTTTTTTCTTTTTTCCCGTTATTTGGGTGCAAAATAAGGACAAAAACAGAAATCCAAAATATTTCAGATAACTGTTTTTTTCTTTTTTCCCGTTATTTAGGTGCAAAATAAGAACAAAAACAGAAAACCAAAATATTGCAGATAACTTTTTTTTTCTTTTCCCTGCTATTTGGGTGCAAAATAAGGATAAAAACAGAAAACCAAAATATTTCAGATAACTTTTTTTTTCTTTTTTCGCGTTATTTGGGTGCAAAATAAGGACAAAAACAGAAAACCAAAATATTTCAGATAACTTTTTTTTATTTTTTACCGTTATTTAGATGCAAAATAAGGACAAAAACAGAAAACCAAAATATTTCAGATAACTTTTTTTTTCTTTTTTCCCCTTATTTAGGTGCAAAATAAGGACAAAAACAGAAAACCATAATATTTCAAATAACTTTTTTTTTCTTTTTTCCCGTTATTTGGGTGCAAAATAAGGACAAAAACTGAAAACCAAAATATTTCAGATAACTTTTTTTTTCTTTTTTCCCGTTATTTAGGTGCAAATTAAGGTCAAAAATAGAAAACCAAAATAATTCAGATAACTTTTTTTTTCTTTTTTCCCGTTATTTGGGTGCAAAATAAGGACAAAAACAGAAAACCAAAATATTTCAAATAACTTTTTTTTCTTTTTTCCCGTTATTTGGGTGCAAAATAAGGACAAAAACAGAAAACCAAAATATTTCAGATAACTTTTTTTTTCTTTTTTCCCGTTATTTGGGTGCAAAATAAGGACAAAAACAGAAATCCAAAATATTTCAGATAACTGTTTTTTTCTTTTTTCCCGTTATTTAGGTGCAAAATAAGAACAAAAACAGAAAACCAAAATATTGCAGATAACTTTTTTTTTCTTTTCCCGTTATTCGGGTGCAAAATAAGGACAAAAATAGAAAACTAAAATATTTCAGATAACTTTTTTTTTCTTTTTTCCCGTTATTTGGGTGCAAAATAAGGACAAAAACAGAAAACCAAAATATTTCAAATAACTTTTTTTTCTTTTTTCTCGTTATTTGGGTGCAAAATAAGGACAAATACAGAAAACCAAAATATTTCAGATAACTTTTTTTTAATTTTTTCCCGTTATTTGGATGCAAAATAATAACAGAAAAAGAAAACCATAATATTTCAAATAACTTTTTTTTTATTTTTTCCCGTTATTTTGGTGCAAAATAAGGACAAAAACAGAAAACCAAAATATTTCAGATAACTTTTTTTTTCTTTTTTCCCGTTATTTAGGTGCAAATTAAGGTCAAAAATAGAAAACCAAAATAATTCAGATAACTTTTTTGTTCTTTTTTCCCGTTATTTGGGTGCAAAATAAGGACAAAAACAGAAAACCAAAATATTTCAAATAACTTTTTTTTCTTTTTTCCCGTTATTTGGGTGCAAAATAAGGACAAAAACAGAAAACCAAAATATTTCAGATAACTTTTTTTTATTTTTTCCCGTTATTTGGATGCAAAATAAGGACAAAAAAAGAAAACCAAAATATTTTAAATAACTTTTTTTTTATTTTTTCCCGTTATTTGGGTGCAAAATTAGGACAAAAACAGAAAACCAAAATATTTCAGATAACTTTTCTTTTCTTTTTTCCCGCTATTTGGGTGCAAAATAAGGACAAAAAGAGAAAACCAAAATATTTCAAATAACTTTTTTTTTCTTTTTTCCCGTTATTTGTGTGCAAAATAAGGACACAAACAGAAAACCAAAATATTTCAAATAACTTTTTTTTTCTTTTTTCCCCGCTATTTGGGTGCAAAATAAGGATAAAAACAGAAAACCAAAATATTTCAGATAACTTTTTTTTTCTTTTTTCGCGTTATTTGGGTGCAAAATAAGGACAAAAACAGAAAACTAAAATATTTCAGATAACTTTTTGTTCTTTTTACCCGTTATTTAGATGCAAAATAAGGACAAAAACAGAAAACCAAAATATTTCAGATAACTTTTTTTTTCTTTTTTCCCGTTATTTAGGTGCAAAATAAGGACAAAAACAGAAACCCAAAATATTGCAGATAACTTTTTTTTTCTTTTTTCCCCTTATTTAGGTGCAAAATAAGGACAAAAACAGAAAACCAAAATATTTCAGATAACTTTTTTTTTCTTTTTTCCCGTTATTTGGGTGCAAAATAAGGACAAAAACTGAAAACCAAAATATTTCAAATAACTTTTTTTTCTTTTTTCCCGTTATTTGGGTGCAAAATAAGGACAACAACAGAAAACCAAAATATTTCAGATAAATTTTTTTTTCTTTTTTCCCGTTATTTGGGTGCAAAATAAGCACAAAAACAGAAATCCAAAATATTTCAGATAACTGTTTTTTTTTCTTTTTTCCCGTTATTTGGGTGCAAAATAAGGTCACAAACAGAAAACCAAAATATTTCAAATAACTTTTTTTTTCTTTTTTCCCGCTATTTGGGTGCAAAATAAGGACAAAAACAGACAACCAACATATTTCAAATAACTTTTTTTTTCTATTTTCCGATTATTTGGGTGCAAAATAAGTACAAAAACAGAAAACCAAAATATTTCAAATAGCTTTTTTTTATTTTTCCCGTTATTTGGGTGCAAAATAAGGATAAAAACAGAAAACCAAAATATTTCAGATAACTTTTTTTATTTTTTCCCGTTATTTGGGTGAAAAATAAGGACAAAAACAGAAAACCAAAATATTTCAGATAACTTTTTTTTCTTTTTTACCGTTATTTAGGTGCAAAATAAGGACAAAAACAGAAAACCAAAATATTTCAGATAACTTTTTTTTCCTTTTTTCCCGTTATTTAGGTGCAAAATAAGGACAAAAACAGAAAACCAAAATATTTCAGATAACTTTTTTTTTCTTTTTTCCCGTTTTTTAGGTGCAAAATAAGGCCAAAAACAGAACCAAAATATTTCAGATAACTTTTTTTTTCTTTTTTCCCGTTATTTGGGTGCAAAATAAGGACAAAAACAGAAATCCAAAATATTTCAGATAACTGTTTTTTTCTTTTTTCCCGTTATTTAGGTGCAAAATAAGGACAAAAACAGAAAACCAAAATATTTCAGATAACTTTTTTTTCCTTTTTTGCCGTTATTTAGGTGCAAAATAAGGACAAACACAGAAAACCAAAATATTTCAGATAACTTTTTTTTAATTTTTTCCCGTTATTCGGATGCAAAATAAGGACAGAAAAAGAAAACCATAATATTTCAAATAACTTTTTTTTCTTTTTTCCCGCTATTTGGGTGCAAAATAAGGACAAAAACAGACAACCAACATATTTCAAATAACTTTTTTTTTCTATTTTCCGATTATTTGGGTGCAAAATAAGTACAAAAACAGAAAACCAAAATATTTCAAATAGCTTTTTTTTATTTTTCCCGTTATTTGGGTGCAAAATAAGGACAAAAACAGTCAACTAAAATATTTCAAATAGCTTTTTTTTAATTTTTTCCCGTTATTTGGATGCAAAATAAGGACAAAAACAGAAAACCAAAATATT
The DNA here is from genome assembly GCA_963932195.1 of Empis livida. Taxonomy (NCBI): domain Eukaryota; kingdom Metazoa; phylum Arthropoda; class Insecta; order Diptera; family Empididae; genus Empis; species Empis livida. The sequence continues at coordinate 44,350 of CAWVQG010000082.1, forward strand.
TCAAATAACTTTTTTTTTCTTTTTTCCCGCTATTTGGGTGCAAAATAAGGACAAAAACAGACAACCAACATATTTCAAATAACTTTTTTTTTCTATTTTCCGATTATTTGGGTGCAAAATAAGTACAAAAACAGAAAACCAAAATATTTCAAATAGCTTTTTTTTATTTTTCCCGTTATTTGGGTGCAAAATAAGGATAAAAACAGAAAACCAAAATAATTCAGATAACTTTTTTTATTTTTTCCCGTTATTTGGGTGAAAAATAAGGACAAAAACAGAAAACCAAAATATTTCAGATAACTTTTTTTTCTTTTTTACCGTTATTTAGGTGCAAAATAAGGACAAAAACAGAAAACCAAAATATTTCAGATAACTTTTTTTTCCTTTTTTCCCGTTATTTAGGTGCAAAATAAGGACAAAAACAGAAAACCAAAATATTTCAGATAACTTTTTTTTTCTTTTTTCCCGTTATTTAGGTGCAAAATAAGGCCAAAAACAGAACCAAAATATTTCAGATAACTTTTTTTTTCTTTTTTCCCGTTATTTGGGTGCAAAATAAGGACAAAAACAGAAATCCAAAATATTTCAGATAACTGTTTTTTTCTTTTTTCCCGTTATTTAGGTGCAAAATAAGGACAAAAACAGAAAACCAAAATATTTCAGATAACTTTTTTTTCCTTTTTTGCCGTTATTTAGGTGCAAAATAAGGACAAACACAGAAAACCAAAATATTTCAGATAACTTTTTTTTAATTTTTTCCCGTTATTCGGATGCAAAATAAGGACAGAAAAAGAAAACCATAATATTTCAAATAACTTTTTTTTCTTTTTTCCAGTTATTTTAGTGCAAAATAAGGATAAAAACAGAAAACCAAAATATTTCAGATAACTTTTTTTTTCTTTTTTCCCGTTATTTAGGTGCAAAACAAGGACAAAAACAGAAAACCAAAATATTTCAAATAACTTTTTTTTTTATTTTTTCCCGTTATTTGGGTGCAAAATAAGGACAAAAAGAGAAAACCAAAATATTTCAAATAACTTATTTTTTTATTTTCCCGTTATTTGGGTGCAAAATAAGGACAAAAACAGTCAACTAAAATATTTCAAATAACTTTTTTCTTATTTTTTCCCGTTATTTGGATGCAAAATAAGGGCAAAAACAGAAAACCAAAATATTTCAAATAACTTTTTTTTTCTTTTGTCCTGTTATTTGGGTGCAAAATAAGGACAAAAACAGAAAACCAAAATATTTCAAATAACTTTTTTTTTCTTTTTCCCGTTATTTGGGTGCAAAATAAGTACAAAAACAGAAAACCAAAATATTTCAGATAACTTTTTTTTAATGTTTTCCCGTTATTTGGGTGAAAAATAAGGACAAAAACAGAAAACCACAATATTTCAGATAACTTTTTTTTCTTTTTTCCCGTTATTTAGGTGCAAAATAAGGACAAAAACAGAAAACCAAAATATTTCAGATAACTTTTTTTTTCTTTTTTCCCGTTATTTTGGGTGCAAAATAAGGACAAAAACAGAAATCCAAAATATTTCAGATAACTGTTTTTTTCTTTTTTCCCGTTATTTAGGTGCAAAATAAAGACAAAAACAGAAAACCAAAATATTGCAGATAACTTTTTTTTTCTTTTTTTCCCGCTATTTGGGTGCAAAATAAGGACAAAAACAGAAAACCAAAATATTTCAAATAACTTTTTTTTTCTTTTTTCCCGTTATTTAGGTGCAAAATAAGGACAAAAACAGAAAACCAAAATATATCAAATAACTTTTTTTTTCTTTTTTCCCGTTATTTAGGTGCAAAATAAGGCCAAAAACAGAACACCAAAATATTTCAGATAACGTTTTTTTTCTTTTTTCCCGTTATTTAGGTGCAAAATAAGGACAAAAACAGAAAACCAAAATATTTCAGATAACTTTTTTTTTCTTTTTTCCCGTTATTTTGGGTGCAAAATAAGGACAAAAACAGAAATCCAAAATATTTCAGATAACTGTTTTTTTCTTTTTTCCCGTTATTTAGGTGCAAAATAAAGACAAAAACAGAAAACCAAAATATTGCAGATAACTTTTTTTTTCTTTTTTCCCGTTATTTGGGTGCAAAATAAGGACAAAAACAGAAAACCAAAATATTTCAAATAACTTTTTTTTTCTTTTTTCCCGTTATTTAGGTGCAAAATAAGGACAAAAACAGAAATCCAAAATATTTCAAATAACTTTTTTTTTCTTTTTCCCGTTATTTAGGTGCTAAATAAGGACAAAACAGAAAACCAAAATATTTCAGATAACTTTTTTTTTCTTTTTTCCCGTTATTCGGGTGCAAAATAAGGACAAAAATAGAAAACCAAAATATTTCAGATAACTTTTTTTTTCTTTTTTCCCGTTATTTGGGTGCAAAATAAGGACAAAAACAGAAAACCAAAATATTTCAAATAATTTTTTTTTCTTTTTTCTCGATATTTGGGTGCAAAATAAGGACAAACACAGAAAACCAAAATAATTCAGATAACTTTTTTTTAATTTTTTGCCGTTATTTGGATGCAAAATAAGGACAGAAAAAAAAAACCATAATATTTCAAATAACTTTTTTTTATTTTTTCCCGTTATTTGGGTGCAAAATAAGGACAAAAACAGAAAACCAAAATATTTCAGATAACTTTTTTTTTCTTTTTTCCCGTTATTTGGGTGCAAAATAAGGACAAAAAGAGAAAACCAAAATATTTCAAATAACTTTTTTTTTCTTTTTTCCCGTTATTTGTGTGCAAAATAAGGACACAAACAGAAAACCAAAATATTTCAAATAACTTTTTTTTTCTTTTTTCCCCGCTATTTGGGTGCAAAATAAGGACAAAAACAGACAACCCAAATATTTCAAATAACTTTTTTTTTCTTTTTTCCCGTTATTTGGGTGCAAAATAAGGACAAAAACAGAAAACCAAAATATTTCAAATAGCTTTTTTTTTATTTTTCCCGTTATTTGGGTGCAAAATAAGGATAAAAACAGAAAACCAAAATATTTCAGATAACTTTTTTTTATTTTTTCTCGTTATTTGGGTGAAAAATAAGGACAAAAACAGAAAACCAATATATTTCAAATAACTTTTTTTTCTTTTTTACCGTTATTTAGGTGCAAAATACGGACAAAAACAGAAAACCAAAATATTTCAGATAACTCTTTTTTAATATTTTCCCGTTATTTGGGTGAAAAATAACGACAAAAACAGAAAACCAAAATATTTCAGATAACTTTTTTTTCTTTTTTACCGTTATTTAGGTGCAAAATAAGGACAAAAACAGAAAACCAAAATATTTCAGATAACTTTTTTTTTTTTCCCGTTATTTAGGTGCTAAATAAGGACAAAAACTGAAAACCAATATATTTCAAATAACTTTTTTTTCTTTTTTACCGTTATTTAGGTGCAAAATACGGACAAAAACAGAAAACCAAAATATTTCAGATAACTCTTTTTTAATATTTTCCCGTTATTTGGGTGAAAAATAACGACAAAAACAGAAAACCAAAATATTTCAGATAACTTTTTTTTCTTTTTTCCCGTTATTTGTGTGCAAAATAAGGACACAAACAGAAAACCAAAATATTTCAAATAACTTTTTTTTTCTTTTTTCCCCGCTATTTGGGTGCAAAATAAGGACAAAAACAGACAACCCAAATATTTCAAATAACTTTTTTTTTCTTTTTTCCCGTTATTTGGGTGCAAAATAAGGATAAAAACAGAAAACCAAAATATTTCAGATAACTTTTTTTTATTTTTTCTCGTTATTTGGGTGAAAAATAAGGACAAAAACAGAAAACCAATATATTTCAAATAACTTTTTTTTCTTTTTTACCGTTATTTAGGTGCAAAATACGGACAAAAACAGAAAACCAAAATATTTCAGATAACTCTTTTTTAATATTTTCCCGTTATTTGGTTGAAAAATAACGACAAAAACAGAAAACCAAAATATTTCAGATAACTTTTTTTTCTTTTTTACCGTTATTTGGGTGAAAAATAAGGACAAAAACAGAAAACCAATATATTTCAAATAACTTTTTTTTCTTTTTTACCGTTATTTAGGTGCAAAATACGGACAAAAACAGAAAACCAAAATATTTCAGATAACTCTTTTTTAATATTTTCTCGTTATTTGGGTGAAAAATAACGACAAAAACAGAAAACCAAAATATTTCAGATAACTTTTTTTTCTTTTTTACCGTTATTTAGGTGCAAAATACGGACAAAAACAGAAAACCAAAATATTTCAGATAACTCTTTTTTAATATTTTCCCGTTATTTGGGTGAAAAATAACGACAAAAACAGAAAACCAAAATATTTCAGATAACTTTTTTTTCTTTTTTACCGTTATTTAGGTGCAAAATAAGGACAAAAACAGAAAACCAAAATATTTCAGATAACTTTTTTTTTTTTCCCGTTATTTAGGTGCTAAATAAGGACAAAACAGAAAACCAAAATATTTCAGATAACTTTTTTTTTCTTTTTTTCCCGCTATTTGGGTGCAAAATAAGGACAAAAACAGAAAACCAAAATATTTCAAATAACTTTCTTTTTCTTTTTTCCCGTTTTTTAGGTGCAAAATAAGGCCAAAAACAGAACACCAAAATATTTCAGATAACTTTTTTTTTCTTTTTTCCCGTTATTTGGGTGCAAAATAAGGACAAAAACAGAAATCCAAAATATTTCAGGTAACTGTTTTTTTTTTTCTTTTTTCCCGTTATTTAGGGGCAAAATAAGGACAAAAACTGAAAAATAAGGACAAAAACAGAAAACCAAAATATTTCAGATAACTTTTTTTTCTTTTTTACCGTTATTTAGGTGCAAAATAAGGACAAAAAAAGAAAACCAAAATATTTCAGATAACTTTTTTTTTCTTTTTCCCGTTATTTAGGTGCTAAATAAGGACAAAACAGAAAACCAAAATATTTCAGATAATTTTTTTTTTCTTTTTTCCCGTTATTTAGGTGCAAAATAAGGACAAAAACAGAAAACCAAAATATTTCAAATAACTTTTTTTTTCTTTTTTCCCGTTATTTAGGTGCAAAATAAGGACAAAAACAGAAATCCAAAATATTTCAGATAACTTTTTTTTTCTTTTTCCCGTTATTTAGGTGCTAAATAAGGACAAAACAGAAAACCAAAATATTTCAGATAACTTTTTTTTTCTTTTTTCCCGTTATTTAGGTGCAAAATAAGGACAAAAACAGAAAACCAAAATATTTCAAATAACTTTTTTTTTCTTTTTTCCCGTTATTTAGGTGCAAAATAAGGCCAAAAACAGAAAACCAAAATATTTCAGATAACTTTTTTTTTCTTTTTTCCCGTTATTTGGGTGCAAAATAAGGACAAAAACAGAAATCCAAAATATTTCAGATAACTGTTTTTTTCTTTTTTCCCGTTATTTAATTGCAAAATAAGGACAAAAACAGAAAACCAAAATATTGCAGATAACTTTTTTTTTCTTTTTTCCCGTTATTCGGGTGCAAAATAAGGACAAAAATAGAAAACCAAAATATTTCAGATAACTTTTTTTTTCTTTTTTCCCGTTATTTGGGTGCAAAATAAGGACAAAAACAGAAAACCAAAATATTTCAAATAACTTTTTTTTCTTTTTTCTCGTTATTTGGGTGCAAAATAAGGACAAACACAGAAAACCAAAATAATTCAGATAACTTTTTTTTTCTTTTTTCCCGTTATTTGGATGCAAAATAAGGACAGAAAAAGAAAACCATAATATTTCAAATAACTTTTTTTTTATTTTTTCCCGTTATTTGGGTGCAAAATAAGGACAAAAACAGAAAACCAAAATATTTCAGATAACTTTTTTTTTCTTTTTTCCCGTTATTTGTGTGCAAAATAAGGACACAAACAGAAAACCAAAATATTTCAAATAACTTTTTTTTTCTTTTTTCCCGTTATTTGGGTGCAAAATAAGGACAAAAACAGAAAACCAAAATATTTCAAATAGCTTTTTTTTTATTTTTCCCGTTATTTGGGTGCAAAATAAGGATAAAAACAGAAAACCAAAATATTTCAGATAACTTTTTTTTATTTTTTCTCGTTATTTGGGTGAAAAATAAGGACAAAAACAGAAAACCAAAATATTTCAAATAACTTTTTTTTTCTTTTTTACCGTTATTTAGGTGCAAAATACGGACAAAAACAGAAAACCAAAATATTTCAAATAACTTTTTTTTCTTTTTTCTCGTTATTTGGGTGCAAAATAAGGACAAACACAGAAAACCAAAATAATTCAGATAACTTTTTTTTAATTTTTTCCCGTTATTTGGATGCAAAATAAGGACAAAAAGAGAAAACCAAAATATTTCAAATAACTTTTTTTTTCTTTTTTCCCGTTATTTGTGTGCAAAATAAGGACACAAACAGAAAACCAAAATATTTCAAATAACTTTTTTTTTCTTTTTTCCCCGCTATTTGGGTGCAAAATAAGGACAAAAACAGACAACCAAAATATTTCAAATAACTTTTTTTTTCTTTTTTCCCGTTATTTGGGTGCAAAATAAGGACAAAAACAGAAAACCAAAATATTTCAAATAGCTTTTTTTTTATTTTTCCCGTTATTTGGGTGCAAAATAAGGATAAAAACAGAAAACCAAAATATTTCAGATAACTTTTTTTATTTTTTCTCGTTATTTGGGTGAAAAATAAGGACAAAAACAGAAAACCAAAATATTTCAAATAACTTTTTTTTCTTTTTTACCGTTATTTAGGTGCAAAATACGGACAAAAACAGAAAACCAAAATATTTCAGATAACTTTTTTTTTCTTTTTTCCCGTTATTTGGGTGCAAAATAAGGACAAAAACAGAAAACCCTATATATTTCAGATAACTTTTTTTTTCTCTTTTCGCGTTATTTGGGTGCAAAATAAGGACAAAAAGAGAAAACCAAAATATTGCAAATAACTTTTTTTTTCTTTTTTCTCGTTATTTGGGTGCAAAATAAGGACAAAAAAAGAAAACCAAAATATTTCAGATAACTTTTTTTTTCTTTTTCCCGTTATTTAGGTGCTAAATAAGGACAAAACAGAAAACCAAAATATTTCAGATAACTTTTTTTTTCCTTTTTCCCGTTATTTAGGTGCAAAATAAGGACAAAAACAGAAAACCAAAATATTTCAAATAACTTTTTTTTTCTTTTTTCCCGTTATTTAGGTGCAAAATAAGGCCAAAAACAGAAGACCAAAATATTTCAGATAACTTTTTTTTTCTTTTTTCCCGTTATTTAGGTGCAAAATAAGGACAAAAACAGAAATCCAAAATATTTCAGATAACTTTTTTTTTCTTTTTCCCGTTATTTAAGTGCTAAATAAGGACAAAAACAGAAAACCAAAATATTGCAGATAACTTTTTTTTTCTTTTTTCCCGTTATTCGGGTGCAAAATAAGGACAAAAATAGAAAACCAAAATATTTCAGATAACTTTTTTTTTCTTTTTTCCCGTTATTTGGGTGCAAAATAAGGACAAAAACAGAAAACCAAAATATTTCAAATAACTTTTTTTTTCTTTTTTCCCGTTATTTAGGTGCAAAATAAGGCCAAAAACAGAAAACCAAAATATTTCAGATAACTTTTTTTTTCTTTTTTCCCGTTATTTGGGTGCAAAATAAGGACAAAAACAGAAATCCAAAATATTTCAGATAACTGTTTTTTTCTTTTTTCCCGTTATTTAGGTGCAAAATAAGGACAAAAACAGAAAACCAAAATATTGCAGATAACTTTTTTTTTCTTTTTTCCCGTTATTCGGGTGCAAAATAAGGACAAAAAGAGAAAACCAAAATATTTCAGATAACTTTTTTTTTCTTTTTTCCCGTTATTTGGGTGCAAAATAAGGACAAAAACAGAAAACCAAAATATTTCAAATAACTTTTTTTTCTTTTTTCTCGTTATTTGGGTGCAAAATAAGGACAAACACAGAAAACCAAAATAATTCAGATAACTTTTTTTTAATTTTTTCCCGTTATTTGGATGCAAAATAAGGACAGAAAAAGAAAACCATAATATTTCAAATAACTTTTTTTTTATTTTTTCCCGTTATTTGGGTGCAAAATAAGGACAAAAACAGAAAACCAAAATATTTCAGATAACTTTTTTTTTCTTTTTTCCCGTTATTTGTGTGCAAAATAAGGACACAAACAGAAAACCAAAATATTTCAAATAACTTTTTTTTTCTTTTTTCCCGTTATTTGGGTGCAAAATAAGGACAAAAACAGAAAACCAAAATATTTCAAATAGCTTTTTTTTTATTTTTCCCGTTATTTGGGTGCAAAATAAGGATAAAAACAGAAAACCAAAATATTTCAGATAACTTTTTTTTATTTTTTCTCGTTATTTGGGTGAAAAATAAGGACAAAAACAGAAAACCAAAATATTTCAAATAACTTTTTTTTCTTTTTTACCGTTATTTAGGTGCAAAATACGGACAAAAACAGAAAACCAAAATATTTCAAATAACTTTTTTTTCTTTTTTCTCGTTATTTGGGTGCAAAATAAGGACAAACACAGAAAACCAAAATAATTCAGATAACTTTTTTTTAATTTTTTCCCGTTATTTGGATGCAAAATAAGGACAAAAAGAGAAAACCAAAATATTTCAAATAACTTTTTTTTTCTTTTTTCCCGTTATTTGTGTGCAAAATAAGGACACAAACAGAAAACCAAAATATTTCAAATAACTTTTTTTTTCTTTTTTCCCCGCTATTTGGGTGCAAAATAAGGACAAAAACAGACAACCAAAATATTTCAAATAACTTTTTTTTTCTTTTTTCCCGTTATTTGGGTGCAAAATAAGGACAAAAACAGAAAACCAAAATATTTCAAATAGCTTTTTTTTTATTTTTCCCGTTATTTGGGTGCAAAATAAGGATAAAAACAGAAAACCAAAATATTTCAGATAACTTTTTTTATTTTTTCTCGTTATTTGGGTGAAAAATAAGGACAAAAACAGAAAACCAAAATATTTCACATAACTTTTTTTTCTTTTTTACCGTTATTTAGGTGCAAAATACGGACAAAAACAGAAAACCAAAATATTTCAGAAAACTTTTTTTTTCTTTTTTCCCGTTATTTGGGTGCAAACTAAGGACAAAAACAGAAAACCAAAATATTTCAGATAACTTTTTTTTTCTCTTTTCGCGTTATTTGGGTGCAAAATAAGGACAAAAAGAGAAAACCAAAATATTGCAAATAACTTTTTTTTTCTTTTTTCCCGTTATTTGGGTGCAAAATAAGGACAAAAAGAGAAAACCAAAATATTTCAAATAACTTTTTTTTTCTTTTTTCCCGTTATTTGTGTGCAAAATAAGGACACAAACAGAAAACCAAAATATTTCAAATAACTTTTTTTTTCTTTTTTCCCCGCTATTTGGGTGCAAAATAAGGACAAAAACAGACAACCAAAATATTTCAAATAACTTTTTTTTTCTTTTTTCCCGTTATTTGGGTGCAAAATAAGGACAAAAACAGAAAACCAAAATATTTCAAATAGCTTTTTTTTATTTTTCCCGTTATTTGGGTGCAAAATAAGGATAAAAACAGAATACCAAAATATTTCAGATAACTTTTTTTTATTTTTTCTCGTTATTTGGGTGAAAAATAAGGACAAAAACAGAAAACCAAAATATTTCAAATAACTTTTTTTCTTTTTTACCGTTATTTAGGTGCAAAATACGGACAAAAACAGAAAACCAAAATATTTCAGATAACTTTTTTTTTCTTTTTTCCCGCTATTTGGGTGCAAATTAAGGACAAAAACAGAAATCCAAAATATTCCAGATAATTTTTTTTTATTTTTTCCCGTTATTTGGGTGCAAAATAAGGACAAAAACAGAAAACCAAAATATTTCAGATAACTTTTTTTTTCTTATTTACCGTTATTTAGGTGCAAAATAAGGACAAAAACAGAAAACCAAAATAATTCAGATAACTTTTTTTTTCTTTTTTCCTGTTATTTGGGTGCAAAATAAGGACAAAAACAGTCAACCAAATTATTTCAGATAACTTTTTTTATCTTTTTTCCCGTTATTTAGGTGCAAAATAAGGACAAAAACAGAAAACCAAAATATTTCAGATAACTTTTTTTTTATTTTTTCCCGTTATTTGGATGCAAAATAGGGACAAAAAAGAAAACCAAAATATTTCAAATAACTTTTTTTTTCTTTTATCCCGCTATTTGGGTGCAAAATAAGGTCAAAAACAGACAACCAAAATATTTCAAAAAACATTTTTTTCTTTTTTCCAGTTATTTGGGTGCAAAATAAGGATAAAAACAGAAAACCAAAATATTTCAGATAACTTTTTTTTTCTTTTTTCCCGTTATTTAGGTGCAAAATAAGGACAAAAACAGTCAACTAAAATATTTCAAATAACTTTTTTTTTATTTTTTCCCGTTATTTGGATGCAAAATAAGGACAAAAACAGAAAACCAAAATATTTCAAATAACTTTTTTTTCTTTTTTCCTGTTATTTGGGTGCAAAATAAGGACAAAAACAGAAAACCAAAATATTTCAAATAACTTTTTTTATCTTTTTCCCGTTATTTGGGTGCAAAATAAGTACAAAAACAGAAACCCAAAATATTTCAGATAACTTTTTTTTAATGTTTTCCCGTTATTTGGGTGCAAAATAAGGACAAAAACAGAAAACCAAAATATTTCAGATAACTTTTTTTTCTTTTTTACCGTTATTTAGGTGCAAAATAAGGACAAAAACAGAAAAACCAAAATATTTCAGATAACTTTTTTTTTCTTTTTCCCGTTATTTAGGTGCTAAATAAGGACAAAACAGAAAACCAAAATATTTCAGATAACTTTTTTTTTCTTTTTTTCCCGCTATTTGGGTGCAAAATAAGGACAAAAACAGAAAACCAAAATATTTCAAATAACTGTTTTTTCTTTTTTCCCGTTATTTAGGTGCAAAATAAGGCCAAAAACAGAACACCAAAATATTTCAGATAACTTTTTTTTTCTTTTTTCCCGTTATTTGGGTGCAAAATAAGGACAAAAACAGAAACCAAAATATTTCAGATAACTGTTTTTTTTTCTTTTTTCCCGTTATTTAGGGGCAAAATAAGGACAAAAACTGAAAAATAAGGACAAAAACAGAAAACCAAAATATTTCAGATAACTTTTTTTTCTTTTTTACCGTTATTTAGGGGCAAAATAAGGACAAAAACAGAAAACCAAAATATTTCAGATAACTTTTTTTTTCTTTTTCCCGTTATTTAGGTGCTAAATAAGGACAAAACAGAAAACCAAAATATTTCAGATAACTTTTTTTTTCTTTTTTCCCGTTATTTAGGTGCAAAATAAGGCCAAAAACAGAACACCAAAATATTTCAGATAACTTTTTTTTTTCTTTTTTCCCGTTATTTGGGTGCAAAATAAGGACAAAAACAGAAATCCAAAATATTTCAGATAACTGTTTTTTTTTCTTTTTTCCAGTTATTTGGGGGCAAAATAAGGACAAAAACAGAAAACCCAATTATTTCAGATAATTTTTTTTTTTTTTTTCCCATTATTTGGGTGAAAAATAAGGACACAGACAGAAAACCAAAATATTTCAAATAACTTTTTTTTTTCTTTTTTCCCGTTATTTGGGTGCAAAATAAGTACAAAAACAGAAAACCAAAATTTTTCAGGTAACTTTTTTTTTATTTTTTCCCGTTATTTGGGTGCAAGATAAAGACAAAAACAGAAAACCAAAATATTTCAAATAGCTTTTTTTTATTTTTCCCGTTATTTGGGTGCAAAATAAGCAAAAAACAGAAAACCAAAATATTTCAGATAACTTTTTTTTATTTTTTCCCGTTATTTGGGTGAAAAATAAGGACAAAAACAGAAAACCAATATATTTCAGATACCTTTTTTTTCTTTTTTACCGTTATTTAGGTGCAAAATAAGGACAAAAACAGAAAACCAAAATATTTCAGATAACTTTTTTTTTCTTTTTTCCCGTTATTTAGGTGCAAAATAAGGACAAAAACAGAAAACCAAAATATTTCAGATAACTTTTTTTTTCTTTTTTCCCGTTATTTAGGTGCAAAATAAGGCCAAAAACAGAAAATCAAAATATTTCAGATAACTTTTTTTTTCTTTTTTCGCGTTATTTGGGTGCAAAATAAGGCCAAAAACAGAAATCCAAAATATTTCAGATAACTGTTTTTTTTTTCTTTTTTCCTGTTATTTGGGTGCAAAATAAGGACAAAAACAGAAAACCAAAATATTTCGAATACCTTTTTTTTTATTTTTTCCCGTTATTTGGGGGCAAAATAAGGACAAAAAAAGAAAACCAAATTATTTCAGATAACTTGTTTTTTCTTTTTTCACGTTATTTGGGTGCAAAATAAAGACAAAAACAGAAAACCAAAATATTTCAAAAAAAATTTTTTTTTCTTTTTTCCCATTATTTGGGTGCACAATAAGGACAAAAACAGAAAACCAAAATATTTCAAATAACTTTTTTTTTCTTTTTTCCCATTATTTAGGTGCAAAATAAGGACAAAAACAGAAAACCAAAATATTTCAGATAACTTCTTTTTTTTTCCCCCGTTATTTACGTGCAAATTAAGGTCAAAAATAGAAAACCAAAATATTTCAGATAACTTTTTTTTTCTTTTTTCCCGTTATTTGGGTGCAAAATAAGGACAAAAACAGAAAATCAAAATATTTGAAATAACATTTTTTTCTTTTTTCCCTTTATTTGGGTGCAAAATAAGGACAAAAACAGAAATCCAAAATATTTCAGATAACTGTTTTTTTCTTCTTTTTTTCCGTTATTTGGGTACAAAATAAGGACAAAAACAGAAAACCCAAATATTTCAGATAACTTTTTTTTTCTTTTTTCCCGTTATTTAGGTGCAAATTAAGGACAAAAACAGACAACCAAAATATTTCAAATAACTTTTTTTTCTTTTTTCCCGTTATTTGGGTGCAAAATAAGGACAAAAAGAGAAAACCAAAATATTTCAAATAACTTTTTTTTTCTTTTTTCCCGTTATTTGGGTACAAAATAAGGACAAAAACAGAAATCCAAAATATTTCAGATACTGTTTTTTTCTTCTTTTTTCCCGTTATTTGGGTGCAAAATAAGGACTAAAACAGAAAACCCAAATATTTCAGATAACTTTTTTTTTCTTTTTTCCCGTTATTTAGGAGCAAATTAAGGACAAAAACAGAAAACCAAAATATTTCAAATAACTTTTTTTTTCTTTTTCCCGTTATTTGTGTGCAAAATAAGGACACAAACAGAAAACCAAAATATTTCAAATAACTTTTTTTTTCTTTTTTCCCGCTCTTTAGGTGCAAAATAAGGACATAATCAAAAAACCAAAATATTTCAAATAACTTTTTTTTTTCTTTTTTCCCGTTATTTGGGTGCACAAAAGCAGAAAACCAAAAGCAGAAAACCAAAATATTTCAAAAAACTTTTTTTTCTTTTTTCCCGTTATTTGGGTGCACAATAAGGACACAAACAGAAAACCAAAATATTTCAAATAACTTTTTTTTTCTTTTTTCACCGCTATTTGGGTGCATAATAAGGACAAAAACAGAAAACCAAAATATTTCAGATAACTTTTTTTTTCTTTTTTCCCGCTATTTGGGTGCAAATTAAGGACAAAAACAGAAATCCAAAATATTCCAGATAATTTTTTTTTTATTTTTTCCCGTTATTTGGGTGCAAAATAAGGACAAAACAAGAAAACCAAAATATTTCAGATAACTTTTTTTTCTTTTTTACCGTTATTTGGATGCAAAATAAGGACAAAAAAGTAAACCAAAATATTTCAAATAACTTTTTTTTTCTTTTTTCCGTTATTTGTGTGCAAAATAAGGACACAAACAGAAAACCAAAATATTTCAAATAACTTTTTTTTTCTTTTTTCACCGCTATTTGGGTGCATAATAAGGACAAAAACAGAAAACCAAAATATTTCAGATAACTTTTTTTTCTTTTTTCCCGCTATTTGGGTGCAAATTAAGGACAAAAACAGAAATCCAAAATATTCCAGATAATTTTTTTTTTATTTTTTCCCGTTATTTGGGTGCAAAATAAGGACAAAAACTGAAAACCAAAATATTTCAGATAACTTTTTTTTCTTTTTTCCCGTTATTTGGGTGCACAATAAGGACAAAAACAGAAAACCAAAATATTTCAAATAACTTTTTTTTTCTTTTTTCCGTTATTTGTGTGCAAAATAAGGACACAAACAGAAAACCAAAATATTTCAAATAACTTTTTTTTTCTTTTTTCACCGCTATTTGGGTGCATAATAAGGACAAAAACAGAAAACCAAAATATTTCAGATAACTTTTTTTTTCTTTTTTCCCGCTATTTGGGTGCAAATTAAGGACAAAAACAGAAATCCAAAATATTCCAGATAATTTTTTTTTTATTTTTTCCCGTTATTTGGGTGCAAAATAAGGACAAAACAAGAAAACCAAAATATTTCAGATAACTTTTTTTTCTTTTTTACCGTTATTTGGATGCAAAATAAGGACAAAAAAGTAAACCAAAATATTTCAAATAACTTTTTTTTTCTTTTTTCCCGCTATTTGGGTGCAAAATAAGGACAAAAACAGACAACCAAAATATTTCAAATAACATTTTTTTCTTTTTTCCAGTTATTTGGGTGCAAAATAAGGATAAAAACAGAAAACCAAAATATTTCAGATAACTTTTTTTTTCTTTTTTCCCGTTATTTAGGTGCAAAATAAGGACAAAAACAGTCAACTAAAATATTTCAAATAACTTTTTTTTTATTTTTTCCCGTTATTTGGATGCAAAATAAGGACAAAAACAGAAAACCAAAATATTTCAAATAACTTTTTTTTCTTTTTTCCTGTTATTTGGGTGCAAAATAAGTACAAAAACAGAAAACCAAAATATTTCAGATAACTTTTTTTTTATTTTTTCCCGTTATTTGGATGCAAAATAAGGACAAAAACAGAAAACCAAAATATTTCAAATAACTTTTTTTTTCTTTTTTCCTGTTATTTGGGTGCAAAATAAGTACAAAAACAGAAAACCAAAATATTTCAGATAACTTTTTTTTAATGTTTTCCCGTTATTTGGGTGAAAAATAAGGACAAAAAAAGAAAACCAAAATATTTCAGATAACTTTTTTTTCTTTTTTACCGTTATTTAGGTGCAAAATAAGGACAAAAACAGAAAACCAAAATATTTCAGATAACTTTTTTTTTCTTTTTCCCGTTATTTAGGTGCTAAATAAGGACAAAACAGAAAACCAAAATATTTCAGATAACTTTTTTTTTCTTTTTTTCCCGCTATTTGGGTGCAAAATAAGGACAAAAACAGAAAACCAAAATATTTCAAATAACTTTTTTTTTCTTTTTTCCCGTTATTTAGGTGCAAAATAAGGCCAAAAACAGAACACCAAAATATTTCAGATAACTTTTTTTTTCTTTGTTCCCGTTATTTGGGTGCAAAATAAGGACAAAAACAGAAATCCAAAATATTTCAAAAAATTTTTTTTTTCTTTTTTCCCGTTATTTGGGTACAAAATTAGGACAAAAACAGAAATCCAAAATATTTCAGATAACTGTTTTTTTCTTCTTTTTTCCCGTTATTTGGGTGCAAAATAAGGACTAAAACAGAAAACCCAAATATTTCAGATAACTTTTTTTTTCTTTTTTCCGTTATTTAGGTGCAAATTAAGGACAAAAACAGACAACCAAAATATTTCAAATAACTTTTTTTTCTTTTTTCCCGTTATTTGGGTGCACAATAAGGACAAAAACAGAAACCAAAATATTTCAAAAAACTTTGTTTTTCTTTTTTCCCGTTATTTGGGTGCACAATAAGGACAAAAACAGAAAACCAAAATATTTCAAATAACTTTTTTTTTCTTTTTTCCGTTATTTGTGTGCAAAATAAGGACACAAACAGAAAACCAAAATATTTCAAATAACTTTTTTTTCTTTTTTCACCGCTATTTGGGTGCAAAATAAGGA
>CAWVQG010000083.1:0-45000 GCA_963932195.1 Empis livida
TTTCCTTATTTGGTTGATAAATATGCACAAAAGCAGAAAACTCATATATTTCAGGTACTTTTTTGTTTTCTGGACAAAAAATGGACAAAAAACAACTCAAATATTTCAGGTATTTTTTTGATTTTTTTTCGTTATTTTGTTGGGAAATATTGACAAAAACAGAAAATTCAAATATTTCGGATACTTTTTGTTTTGTTATTTTGTTGCTAAATATGGGTAAAAACAGAAAATTCAAATATTTGAGATATTTTGTTGTTATTTTTTCGTTATTTTGTTGCGAAATATGTACAAAAACAGAGAAGTAAAATATTTCAGATACTTTTTGTTTGTTTTTTTCCTCAGTTTGTTGAGAAATATGGACAAAAGCAGAAAACTCAAATATTTCAGAAACTTTTTTGTTTTTTTTTTCGTTATTCTGTTGTGAAATATAGACAAAAACAGAAAGCTAAAATATTTCAGGTAATCTTTCGTTATTTTTTCGTTATTTTGTTGCGAAATATGGGCCAAAAATGAAAACTAAAATATTTCAGATACTTTTTCGTTTTTTTTCGGTTATTTTGTTGCGAAATATGAAGAAAAACAGAAAACTTAAATATTTCAGATTCTTTTTGTTTTTTTCGATATTTAGTTGCGAAATATGGATAAAACAGAAAACTCAAATATTTCAGATAGCTTTTTGTTTTTTGTCCATTATTTTGTTGCCAAATTATGGACAAAACCAGAAAACTCAAATATTTCAGATACTTTTGAAGAAAAACAGAAAACTAAAATATTTCAGATACTTTTTTGTTTGTTTTTTTCCTTATTTTGTTGAGAAATATGGACAAAAGCAGAAAACTCATATATTTCAGATACTTTTTTGTTTGTTTTTCGTTATATTATTGCGAAAAATTGACAAACAAAAACTCAAATATTTCAGATATTTTTTTAATTTTTTTTTCGTTATTTTGTTGGGAAATATGGACAAAGATAGAAAACTCAAATATTTCAGATACTTTTTGTTTTGTTATTTTGTTGCTAAATATGGACAAAAACAAAACACTAAAATATTTCAGATATTTTTTTGATTTTTTTTCGTTATTTTGTTGGGAAATTTTGACAAAAACAGAAAACTCAAATATTTCGGATACTTTTTGTTTTGTTATTTTGTTGCTAAATATGGGTAAAAACAAAAAAATTCAAATATTTGATATATTTTGTTGTTATTTTTTCGTTATTTTGTTGCGAAATATGTACAAAAACAGAGAAGTAAAATATTTCAGATACTTTTTGTTTGTTTTTTTCCTCATTTTGTTGAGAAATATGGACAAAAGCAGAAAACTCAAATATTTCAGAAACTTTTTTTCGTTTTTTTTCGTTATTCTGTCGTGAAATATAGACAAAAACAGAAAGCTAAAATATTTCAGGTACTCTTTCGTTGTTTTTTCGTTATTTTGTTGCGAAATATGGACAAAAACGGAAAACTCAAATATTTCAGATACGTTCTTGTTATTTTGTCGTTATTTTGTTGCGAAATATGGACAAAAAAGAAAACTCAAATATTTCAGATATTTGTTTGTTTTTTTTGGTTATTTTGTTGTGAAATAAGTAAAAAAAAAGGAAGGAAAAATCAAATATTTCAGATACTTCTTTGTTATTTTTTCGTTATTTTGGTTGCGAAATATGTACAAAAACAATTAAATCAAATATTTCAGATACTTTTTTGTGTTTTTTTTCTTTATTTTGTTGCGAAATATGTACAAAAGCAGAAAACTCATATATTTCAGATACTTTTTTTTGTTTGTTTTTCGTTATATTATTGCGAAAAATGGACAAAAAAAACTCAAATATTTCAGATATTGTTTTTTAGATTTTTTTTTCGTTATTTTGTTGGGAAATATGGAAAAAGATAGAAAACTCAAATATTTCATAGAATTTGTTGCTTTTTCCGTTATTTTGTTGCGAAATATGCACAAAACCCAGAAAACTCAAATATTTCAGAAACTTTTTTGTCTTTTTTTCGTTATTTTGTTGGGAAATATGGACAAAAACAGAAAACTAAAATATTTGATAGAATTTGTTGCTTTTTCCGTTATTTTGTTGCGAAATATGGACAAAACCAGAATACTCAAATATTTCACATACTTTTTCTTTCGTTATTTTGTTGCGAAATATGGACAAAAACAGAAAGCTTAAATATTTCAGATACTTTTGTTTTTTTTTTCGTTATTTTGTTGCGAAATATGGGCCAAAAATGAAAACTAAAATATTTTAGATACTTTTTCGTCTTATTTTCGTTATTTTGTTGCGAAATATGGAGAAAAACAGAAAACTCAAATATTTCAGATTCTTTTTGTTTTTTTCGATATTTAGTTGCGAAATATGGACAAAAACTGAAAGCTCAAATATTTCAGATACTTTTTTGTTTGTTTTTTTCTTTATTTTGTTGAGAAATATGGACAAAAGCAGAAAACTCATATATTTCAGATACTTTTTTGTTTTTTCTTCGTTATTCTGTTGCGAAATATAGACAAAAACAGAAAGCTAAAATATTTCAGGTACTCTTTCGTTATTTTTTCGTTATTTTGTTGCGAAATATGGACAAAACGAGAAAATTCAAATATTTCAGATACTTTTTTTTTCGTTATTTTGTTGCGAAATATGGACAAAAACAGAAAGCGGAAATATTTCAGATACTTTTATGTTTTTTTTCGTAATTTTTTTTCGAAATATGGGCAAAAAGTGAAAACTGAAATATTTCAGATACTTTTTCGTTTTTTTTTCGTTATTTTGTTGCGAAATATGAAGAAAAACAGAAAACTTAAATATTTCAGATTCTTTTTGTTTTTTTCGATATTTAGTTGCGAAATATGGACAAAAACAGAAAACTCAAATATTTCAGATAGCTTTTTGTTTTTTTTAAATTGTTTTGTTGCGAAATATGGACAAAACCAGAAAACTCAAATATTTCAGATACTTTTGGACAAAAACAGAAAACTAAAATATTTCAGATACTTTTTTGTTTGTTTTTTTCCTTATTTTGTTGAGAAATATGGACAAAAGCAGAAAACTCATATATTTCAGATACTTTTTTGTTTGTTTTTCGTTATATTATTGCGAAAAATGCACAAAAAACTCAAATATTTCAGATATTTTTTTAATTTTTTTTTCGTTATTTTGTTGGGAAATATGGACAAAGATAGAAAACTCAAATATTTCAGATACTTTTTGTTTGTTTTTTTCCTCATTTTGTTGAGAAATATGGACAAAAGCAGAAAACTCAAATATTTCAGAAACTTTTTTCGTTTTTTTTTCGTTATTCTGTCGTGAAATATAGACAAAAACAGAAAGCTAAAATATTTCAGGTACTCTTTCGTTGTTTTTTCGTTATTTTGTTGCGAAATGTGGACAAAAACGGAAAACTCAAATATTTCAGATACTTTCTTGTTATTTTGTCGTTATTTTGTTGCGAAATATGGACAAAAAAGAATACTCAAATATTTCAGATATTTGTTTGTTTTTTTTCGTTATTTTGTTGTGAAATAAGTAAAAAAAAAAGGAAGGAAAACTCAAATATTTCAGATACTTCTTTGTTATTTTTTCGTTATTTTGTTGCGAAATATGGACAAAAACAATTAAATCAAATATTTCAGACACTTTTTTGTGTTTTTTTCTTTATTTTGTTGCGAAATATGTACAAAAACAGAAATCTCAGATATTTCAGATACTTTTTTTTTTCGTTATTTTGTTGCGAAATATGGACAAAAAAAAACAATTAAATCAAATATTTCAGATACTTTTTTGTTTTTTTTTCCTTATTTTGTTGAGAAATATGGACAAAAGCAGAAAACTCATATATTTCAGATACTTTTTTTTTTGTTTTTCGTTATATTATTGCGAAAAATGGACAAAAAAAACTCAAATATTTCAGATATTTTTTTGATTTTTTTTTCGTTATTTTGTTGGGAAATATGGAAAAAGATAGAAAACTCAAATATTTCATAGAATTTGTTGCTTTTTCCGTTATTTTGTTGCGAAATATGGACAAAACCAGAAAACTCAAATATTTCAGAAACTTTTTTGTCTTTTTTTCGTTATTTTGTTGGGAAAAATGGACAAAAACAGAAAACTCAAATATTTCATAGAATTTGTTGCTTTTTCCGTTATTTTGTTGCGAAATATGGACAAAACCAGAAAACTCAAATATTTCAGATACTTTTTATTTCGTTATTTTGTTGTGAAACATGGACAAATACAGAGAAGTAAAATATTTCAGATACTTTTATGTTTTTTTTCGTTATTTTGTTGCGAAATATGGGCCAAAAATGAAAACTAAAATATTTCAGATACCTTTTCGTCTTTTTTTCGTTATTTAGTTGCGAAATATGGACAAAAACAGAAAGCTCAAATATTTCAGATACTTTTTTCATTTTTTTTTCGTTATTTTGTTGGGAAATATGTACAAAAACAGAAGAGTAAAATATTTCAGATACTTTTTGTTTATTTTTTTCCTCATTTTGTTGCGAAATATGGACAAAAACCGAAAGCTGAAATATTTCAGATACTTTTATGTTTTTTCTCGTTATTTTGTTGCGAAATATGGGCAAAATACGAAAATTAAAAAATTTCAGATACTTTTTCGTTTTTTTTCGTTATTTTGTTGCGAAATGTTGACAAAAACAGAAAACTCAAATATTTCAGATACTTTTTTTTTCTTTATTTTGTTGCGAAATATGGACAAAAAACCAAAGCTCAAATATTTCAGATACTTTTATGTTTTTTTTGTTATTTTGTTGCGAAATATGTGCAAAAAATGAAAACTAAAATATTTCAGATACTTTTTCGTTTTTTTTTCGTTATTTTGTTGCGAAATATGGAGAAAAACAGAAAACTCAAATATTTCAGATTCTTTTTGTTTTTTTCGATATTTAGTTGCGAAATATGGACAAAAACAGAAAACTCAAATATTTCAGATAGTTTCTTGTTATTTTTCCGTTATTTTGTTGAGAAATATGGACAAATTTGGAAAACTCAAATATTTCAGAAATTTTTTTGTTATTTTTTCGTTATTTTGTTGGGAAATATGGAGAAAAACAGAAAACTCAAATATTTTAGTTTCTTTTTGTTTTTTTTCGATATTTAGTTGCGAAATATGGACAAAAACAGAAAACTCAAATATTTCAGAGAATTTGTTTTTTTTCCGATATTTTGCGAAATATGGACAAAACCAGAAAATTCAAATATTTCAGATATTTTTTTTTCGCTATTTTTTTGCGAAATATGGACAAAAACAGAAAGCTCAAATATTTCAGATACTTTTATGTTTTTTTTGGTTATTTTGTTGCGAAATATGGGCAAAAAAATGAAAACTAAAATATTTCATATACGTTTTCGTCTTTTTTTCGTTATTTTGTTGCGAGAGATGGAGAAAAATAGAAAACTCAAATATATCAGATTCTTTTTGTTTTTTTCGATATTTAGTTTCGACATATGGACAAAAACAGAAAACTAAAATATTTCAGTTATTTTTTTGTTTTTTTTCGGTATTTTGTTGGGAAATATGGACAAAAACAGAAAACTCAAATATTTCAGAGAATTTGTAGTTTTTTTCCGTTGTTTTGTTGCGAAATATGGACAAAACCAGAAAATTCAAATATTTCAGATAGTTTTTTTTCCGTTATTTTGTTGCGAAATATGGACAAAAACCGAAATATGGGCCAAAAATGAAAACTAAAATATTTCAGATACTTTTTCGTCTTTTTTTCGTTATTTTGTTGCGAAATATGGAGAAAAACAGAAAACTCAAATATTTCAGATATTTTTTTGTTTTTTTTTGTTATTTTGTTTCGAAATATGGACAAAAACAGAAAACTCACATATTTCGGAGAATTTGTTTTTCTTTTCCGTTATTTTGTTGCGAAATATGGACAAAACGAGAAAACTCAAATATTTCAGATACTTTTATGTTTTTTTTCGTTATTTTGTTGCGAAATATGGGCCAAAAATGAAAACTAAAATATTTCAGATACTTTTTCGTCTTTTTTTCGTTATTTTGTTGCGAGAGATGGAGAAAAATAGAAAACTCAAATATTTCAGATTCTTTTTGTTTTTTTCGATATTTAGTTGCGAAATATGAACAAAAACAGAAAACTAAAATATTTCAGTTATTTTTTTATTTTTTTTCGTTATTTTGTTGGGAAATATGGACAAAAACAGAAAACTCAAATATTTCAGAGAATTTGTTGCCTTTTCCGTTATTTTGTTGCGAAATATGGACAAAACCAGAAAACTCAAATATTTCAGATACTTTTTTTTCGTTATTTTGTTGCGAAATATGGACAAAAACAGAAAGCTCAAATATTTCAGATACTTTTATGTTTTTTTTCGTTATTTTGTTGCGAAATATGGGCCAAAAATGAAAACTAAGATATTTCAGATACTTTTTCGTCTTTTTTTGTTATTTTGTTGGAAAATATGGAGAAAAACAGAAAACTCAAATATTTCAGATTCTTTTTTGTTTTTTTCGATATTTAGTTGCGAAATATGGACAAAATAAGAAAACTCAAATATTTCAGATACTTTCTTGTTATTTTGTCGTTATTTTGTTGCGAAATATGGACAAAAAAGAATACTCAAATATTTCAGATATTTGTTTGTTTTTTTTCGTTATTTTGTTGTGAAATAAGTAAAAAAAAAAGGAAGGAAAACTCAAATATTTCAGATACTTCTTTGTTATTTTTTCGTTATTTTGTTGCGAAATATGGACAAAAACAATTAAATCAAAAATTTCAGACACTTTTTTGTATTTTTTTCTTTATTTTGTTGCGAAATATGTACAAAAACAGAAAACTCAGATATTTCAGATACTTTTTTTTTCGTTATTTTGTTGCGAAATATGGACAAAAACAATTAAATCAAATATTTCAGATACTTTTTTGTTTTTTTTTCCTTATTTTGTTGAGAAATATGGACAAAAGCAGAAAACTCATATATTTCAGATACTTTTTTTTTGTTTTCCGTTATATTATTGCGAAAAATGGACAAAAAAAACTCAAATATTTCAGATATTTTTTTGATTTTTTTTTCGTTATTTTGTTGGGAAATATGGAAAAAGATAGAAAACTCAAATATTTCATAGAATTTGTTGCTTTTTCCGTTATTTTGTACATATTTCGCAACAAAACTCAAATATTTCAGAAAAAGGATTGTTAAAAAAAAATGGGAAAACATTTTTGTCTAGTTTATATAATTTTTTTTTTTTGTATATTAATAATTATGTTACTAACAAAGATAATTGATTTTTTCTAGATATATATATATATATATATTTTTTTATTATATATATATATATATGTTTTTTAAACTCTTTTTTTTTTTTTTTAATTTTCTTATGTTTGTTATTTAAATTTTATGTATAATGTAGACACGTTAAAATTGTTATAATAATATTATGTTTTTAATGATTCGTTTTTTTATCTTAATAAATTGTTTTTTTTTTTTTTTATATATTTTTGTTTATTTTATGATAAATTTTGTTTTATAAGTTTTCTGTTTTGAACCAGAAAACTCAAATATTTCAGAAACTTTTTTGTCTTTTTTTCGTTATTTTGTTGGGAAAAATGGACAAAAACAGAAAACTCAAATATTTCATAGAATTTGTTGTTTTTTCCGTTATTTTGTTGCGAAATATGGACAAAACCAGAAAACTCAAATATTTCAGATACTTTTTCTTTCGTTATTTTGTTGCGAAACATGGACAAAAACAGAAAGCTTAAATATTTCAGATACTTTTATGTTTTTTTCGTTATTTTGTTGCGAAATATGGGCCAAAAATGAAAACTAAAATATTTCAGATACATTTTCGTCTTTTTTTCGTTATTTTGTGGCGAAATATGGAGAAAAACAGAAAACTCAAATATTTCAGATTCTTTTTGTTTTTTTCGATATTTAGTTGCGAAATATGGACAAAAACAGAAAGCTCATATATTTCAGATACTTTTTTGTTTTTTTTTCGTTGTTTTGTTGCGAAATATGGACAAAACCAGAAAACTCAAATATTTCAGATACTTTTGGACAAAAACAGAAAACTAAAATATTTCAGATACTTTTTTGTTTGTTTTTTTGCTTATTTTGTTGAGAAATATTTACAAAAGCAGAAAACTCATATATTTCAGATAATTTTTTGTTTGTTTTTCGTTATATTATTGCGAAAAATGGACAAAAAAAAACTCAAATATTTCAGATATTTTTTTGATTTTTTTTTCGTTATTTTGTTGGGAAATATGGAAAAAGATAGAAAACTCAAATATTTCAGATACTTTTTTTTTGTTATTTTGTTGCTAAATATGGACGAAAAGAAAAAACTCAAATATTTCAGATATTTTCTTGTTATTTTTTTTTTATTTTGTTGCGAAATATGTACAAAAACAGAAAAGTAAAATATTTCAGATACTTTTTGTTTATTTTTTTCCTCATTTTGTTGAGAAATATGGCCAAAAGCAGAAAACTCAAATATGTCAGATACTCTTTCGTTGTTTTTTCGTTATTTTGATGCGAAATATGGACAAAAACAAGAAAATCAAATATTTCACAGAATTTGTTGTTTTTTTCCGTTGTTTTGTTGCGAAATATGGTAATACCAGAAAACTGATTTCAGATACTTTTTTTCATTATTTTGTTGCGAAATATGGACAAAAACAGAAAGCTGAAATATTTCAGATACTTTTATGTTTTTTCTCGTTATTTTGTTGCGAAATATGGGCAAAATACGAAAATTAAAATATTTCAGATACTTTTTCGTTTTTTTTCGTTATTTTGTTGCGAAATATGGACAAAAACAGAAAACTCAAATATTTCAGATACTTTTTTTTCGTTATTTTTTTGCGAAATATGGACAAAAACAGAAAGCTCAAATATTTCAGATACTTTTATGGTTTTTGTCGTTATTTTGTTGCGAAATATGGGCAAAAAATGAAAATGAAAATATTTCAGATACTTTTTCGTCTCTTTTTCGTTATTTTGTTGCGAGAGATGGAGAAAAACAGAAAACTCAAATATTTCAGATTCCTTTCGGTTTTTTTCGATATTTAGTTGCGAAATATGGACAAAAACAGAAAACTAAAATATTTCAGAAATTTTTTTGTTTTTTTTTCGTTATTTTGTTGGGAAATATTGACAAAAACAGAAAACTCAAATATTTCAGAGAATTTGTTGCTTTTTCCGTTATTTTGTTGCGAAATATGGACAAAACCAGAAAACTCAAATATTTCAGATACTTTTTTTTCGTTATTTTGTTGCGAAATATGGACAAAAACAAAAAAACTCAAATATTTCAGATACTTTTTGTTTTTTTTCGTTATGTTGTTGCGAAATATGGGCAAAAAATGAAAACTAAAATATTTCAGATACTTTTTCCTTTTTTTCGTTATTTTGTTGCGAAATATGGACAAAAACAGAAAACTCAAATATTTCAGATACTTTTTGTTTTTTTCGATATTTAGTTGCGAAATATGTGCAAACACAGAAAACTCAAATATTTCATATACTTTCTTGTTATTTTGTCGTTATTTTGTTGCGAAATATGGACAAAAACAGAAAGCTAAAATATGTCATATACTCTTTCGTTGTTTTTTCGTTATTTTGGTACGAAATATGGACAAAAACAAAAAAATCAAATATTTCAGAGAATTTGTAGTTTTTTTTCGTTCTTTTGTTGCGAAATATGGACAAAACCAGAAAACTCAAATATTTCAGATACTTTTTTTTTCGTTATTTTGTTGCGAAATATGGACAAAAACAGAAAGCTGAAATAATTCAGACACTTTTATGTTTTTTTTCGTTATTTTGTTGCGAAATATGGGCAAAATGTGAAAACTAAAATATTTCAGATACTTTTTCGTTATTTTTTCGTTATTTTGTTGCGAAATATGGAGAAAAACAGAAAATTCAAATATTTCAGATTCTTTTTGTTTTTTTCTATATTTAGTTGCCAAATATGGACCAAAACAGTAAACTCAAATATTTCAGATAGTTTTTTGTTCTTTTTTCGTTATTTTGTTGCGAAATGTTGACAAAAACAGAAAGCTCAAATATTTCAGATACTTTTTTTTTCGTTATTTTGTTGCGAAATATGGACAAAAAACCAAAGCTCAAATATTTCAGATACTTTTATGTTTTTTTTGTAATTTTGTTGCGAAATATGTGCAAAAAATGAAAATTAAAATATTTCAGATACTTTTTCGTTTTTGTTCGTTATTTTGTTGCGAAATATGGAGAAAAACAGAAAACTCAAATATTTCAGATTCTTTTTGTTTTTTTCGATATTTAGTTGCGAAATATGGACAAAAACAGAAAACTCAAATATTTCAGATAGTTTCTTGTTATTTTTCCGTTATTTTGTTGAGAAATATGGACAAATTTAGAAAGCTCAAATATTTCAGAAATTTTTTTGTTTTTTTTTCGTTATTTTGTTGGGAAATATGGAGAAAAACAGAAAACTCAAATATTTTAGATTCTTTTTGTTTTTTTTCGATATTTAGTTGCGAAATATGGACAAAAACAGAAAACTCAAATATTTCAGAGAATTTGTTTTTTTTCCGATATTTTGCGAAATATGGACAAATCCAGAAAATTCAAATATTTCTGATACTTTTTTTTCGTTATTTTGTTGCGAAATATGGACAAAAACAGAAAGCTCAAATATTTCAGATACTTTTTTTTTTCGTTATTTTGTTGCGAAATATGGGCAAAAAAATGAAAACTAAAATATTTCATATACGTTTTCGTCTTTTTTTCGTTATTTTGTTGCGAGAGATGGAGAAAAATAGAAAACTCAAATATTTCAGATTCTTTTTGTTTTTTTCGATATTTAGTTGCGACATATGGACAAAAACAGAAAACTAAAATATTTCAGTTATTTTTTTTTGTTTTTTTTCGGTATTTTGTTGGGAAATATGGACAAAAACAGAAAACTCAAATATTTCAGAGAATTTGTAGTTTTTTCCGTTGTTTTGTTGCGAAATATGGACAAAACCAGAAAACTCAAATATTTCAGATAGTTTTTTTTCCGTTATTTTGTTGCGAAATATGGACAAAAACAGAAATATGGGCCAAAAATTAAAACTAAAATATTTCAGATACTTTTTCGTCTTTTTTTCGTTATTTTGTTGCGAAATATGGAGAAAAACAGAACACTCAAATATTTCAGATTCTTTTTGTTTTTTTCGATATTTAGTTGCGAAATATGCACAAAAACAGAAAACTCAAATATTTCAGATACTTTTTTTTACGTTATTTTGTTGCGAAATATGGACAAAAACAGACAGCTGAAATATTTCAGATACTTTTATGTTTTATTTCGTTATTTTGTTTCGAAATATGGGCAAAAAATGAAAACTAAAATATTTCAGATACTTTTTCGTTTTTTTTTCCGATATTTTGTTGCGAAATATGGACAAAGACTGAAAACTCAAATATTTCAGATATTTTTTTGTTTTTTTTTTTGTTATTTTGTTTCGAAATATGGACAAAAACAGAAAACTCACATATTTCGGAGAATTTGTTGTTCTTTTCCGTTATTTCGTTGCGAAATATGGACAAAACGAGAAAACTCAAATATTTCAGATCCTTTTTTTTGTTATTTTTTTGCGAAATATGGACAAAAACTGAAAACTCAAATATTTCAGATACTTTTATGTTTTTTTTCGTTATTTTGTTGCGAAATATGGGCCAAAAATGAAAACTAAAATATTTCAGATACTTTTTTGTCTTTTTTTCGTTATTTTGTTGCGAGAGATGGAGAAAAATAGAAAACTCAAATATTTCAGATTCTTTTTGTTTTTTTTCGATATTTAGTTGCGAAATATGAACAAAAACAGAAAACTAAAATATTTCAGTTATTTTTTTGTTTTTTTTCGTTATTTTGTTGGGAAATATGGACAAAAACAGAAAACTCAAATATTTCAGAGAATTTGTTGCTTTTTTCCGTTATTTTGTTGCGAAATATGGACAAAACCAGAAAACTCAAATATTTCAGATACTTTTATGTTTTTTTTTCGTTATTTTGTTGCGAAATATGGGCCAAAAATGAAAACTGAGATATTTCAGATACTTTTTCGTCTTTTTTTGGTTATTTTGTTGGAAAATATGGAGAAAAACAGAAAACTCAAATATTTCAGATTCTTTTTTGTTTTTTTCGATATTTAGTTGCGAAATATGGACAAAACAAGAAAACTCAAATATTTCAGATAGTTTTTTTTTCGTTATTTTGTTGCGAAATATGGACAAAAACATACAGCTGAAATATTTCAGATACTTTTATGTTTTTTTTCGTTATTTTGTTTTGAAATATGGACAAAAACAGAAAACTAAAATATTTCAGTTATTTTTTTGTTTTTTTTCGGTATTTTGTTGGGAAATATGGACAAAAACAGAAAACTCAAATATTTCAGAGAATTTGTAGTTTTTTTCCGTTGTTTTGTTGCGAAATATGGACAAAACCAGAAAACTCAAATATTTCAGATAGTTTTTTTTCCGTTATTTTGTTGCGAAATATGGACAAAAACAGAAATATGGGCCAAAAATGAAAACTAAAATATTTCAGATACTTTTTCGTCTTTTTTTCGTTATTTTGTTGCGAAATATGGAGAAAAACAGAAAACTCAAATATTTCAGATATTTTTTTGTTTTTTTTTGTTATTTTGTTTCGAAATATGGACAAAAACAGAAAACTCACATATTTCGGAGAATTTGTTTTTCTTTTCCGTTATTTTGTTGCGAAATATGGACAAAACGAGAAAACTCAAATATTTCAGATACTTTTATGTTTTTTTTCGTTATTTTGTTGCGAAATATGGGCCAAAAATGAAAACTAAAATATTTCAGATACTTTTTCGTCTTTTTTTCGTTATTTTGTTGCGAGAGATGGAGAAAAATAGAAAACTCAAATATTTCAGATTCTTTTTGTTTTTTTCGATATTTAGTTGCGAAATATGAACAAAAACAGAAAACTAAAATATTTCAGTTATTTTTTTATTTTTTTTCGTTATTTTGTTGGGAAATATGGACAAAAACAGAAAACTCAAATATTTCAGAGAATTTGTTGCTTTTTCCGTTATTTTGTTGCGAAATATGGACAAAACCAGAAAACTCAAATATTTCAGATACTTTTTTTTTCGTTATTTTGTTGCGAAATATGGACAAAAACAGAAAGCTCAAATATTTCAGATACTTTTATGTTTTTTTTCGTTATTTTGTTGCGAAATATGGGCCAAAAATGAAAACTAAGATATTTCAGATACTTTTTCGTCTTTTTTTTGTTATTTTGTTGGAAAATATGGAGAAAAACAGAAAACTCAAATATTTCAGATTCTTTTTTGTTTTTTTCGATATTTAGTTGCGAAATATGGACAAAATAAGAAAACTCAAATATTTCAGATACTTTCTTGTTATTTTGTCGTTATTTTGTTGCGAAATATGGACAAAAAAGAATACTCAAATATTTCAGATAGTTGTTTGTTTTTTTTCGTTATTTTGTTGTGAAATAAGTAAAAAAAAAAGGAAGGAAAACTCAAATATTTCAGATACTTCTTTGTTATTTTTTCGTTATTTTGTTGCGAAATATGGACAAAAACAATTAAATCAAAAATTTCAGACACTTTTTTGTATTTTTTTCTTTATTTTGTTGCGAAATATGTACAAAAACAGAAAACTCAGATATTTCAGATACTTTTTTTTTTTCGTTATTTTGTTGCGAAATATGGACAAAAACAATTAAATCAAATATTTCAGATACTTTTTTGTTTTTTTTTTCCTTATTTTGTTGAGAATATGGACAAAAGCAGAAAACTCATATATTTCAGATACTTTTTTTTTGTTTTCCGTTATATTATTGCGAAAAATGGACAAAAAAAACTCAAATATTTCAGATATTTTTTTGATTTTTTTTTCGATATTTAGTTGCGAAATATGGACAAAAACAGAAAGCTCAAATATTTCAGATACTTTTTTGTTTTTTTTTCGTTGTTTTGTTGCGAAATATGGACAAAACAAGAAAACTCAAATATTTCAGATACTTTTGGACAAAAACAGAAAACTAAAATATTTCAGATACTTTTTTGTTTGTTTTGTTACTTATTTTGTTGAGAAATATTTACAAAAGCAGAAAACTCATATATTTCAGATACTTTTTTGTTTGTTTTTCGTTATATTATTGCGAAAAGTGGACAAAAAAAAACTCAAATATTTCAGATATTTTTTTTATTTTTTTTTCGTTATTTTGTTGGGAAATATGGAAAAAGATAGAAAACTCAAATATTTCAGATACTTTTTTTTTGTTATTTTGTTGCTAAATATGGACGAAAAGAAAAAACTCAAATGTTTCAGATACTTTTATGTTTTTTGTCGTTATTTTGTTGCGAAATATGGGCAAAAAATGAAAATGAAAATATTTCAGATACTTTTTCGTCTCTTTTTCGTTATTTTGTTGCGAGAGATGGAGAAAAACAGAAAACTCAAATATTTCAGATTCCTTTCGGTTTTTTTCGATATTTAGTTGCGAAATATGGACAAAAACAGAAAACTAAAATATTTCAGAAATTTTTTTGTTTTTTTTTCGTTATTTTGTTGGGAAATATTGACAAAAACAGAAAACTCAAATATTTCAGAGAATTTGTTGCTTTTTCCGTTATTTTGTTGCGAAATATGGACAAAACCAGAAAACTCAAATATTTCAGATACTTTTTGTTTTTTTCGATATTTAGTTGCGAAATATGGACAAACACAGAAAACTCAAATATTTCATATACTTTCTTGTTATTTTGTCGTTATTTTGTTGCGAAATATGGACAAAAACAGAAAGCTAAAATATGTCATATACTCTTTCGTTGTTTTTTCGTTATTTTGTTACGAAATATGGACAAAAACAAAAAAATCAAATATTTCAGAGAATTTGTAGTTTTTTTCCGTTCTTTTGTTGCGAAATATGGACAAAAACAGAAAGCTCAAATATTTCAGATACTTTTATGTTTTTTTTGGTTATTTTGTTGCGAAATATGGACAAAAACAGAAAGCTGAAATAATTCAGACACTTTTATGTTTTTTTTTCGTTATTTTGTTGCGAAATATGGACAAAAACAGAAAGCTCAAATATTTCAGATACTTTTATGTTTTTTTTGGTTATTTTGTTGCGAAATATGGGCAAAAAAATGAAAACTAAAATATTTCATATACGTTTTCGTCTTTTTTTCGTTATTTTGTTGCGAGAGATGGAGAAAAATAGAAAACTCAAATTTATCAGATTCTTTTTGTTTTTTTCGATATTTAGTTGCGACATATGGACAAAAACAGAAAACTAAAATATTTCAGTTATTTTTTTTGTTTTTTTTCGGTATTTTATTGGGAAATATGGACAAAAACAGAAAACTCAAATATTTCAGAGAATTTGTAGTTTTTTCCGTTGTTTTGTTGCGAAATATGGACAAAACCAGAAAACTCAAATATTTCAGATAGTTTTTTTTCCGTTATTTTGTTGCGAAATATGGACAAAAACAGAAATATGGGCCAAAAATTAAAACTAAAATATTTCAGATACTTTTTCGTCTTTTTTTCGTTATTTTGTTGCGAAATATGGAGAAAAACAGAACACTCAAATATTTCAGATTCTGTTTGTTTTTTTCGATATTTAGTTGCGAAATATGCACAAAAACAGAAAACTCAAATATTTCAGATACTTTTTTTTACGTTATTTTGTTGCGAAATATGGACAAAAACAGACAGCTGAAATATTTCAGATACTTTTATGTTTTATTTCGTTATTTTGTTTCGAAATATGGGCAAAAAATGAAAACTAAAATATTTCAGATACTTTTTCGTTTTTTTTTCGTTATTTTGTTGCGAAATATGGAGAAAAACAGAAAACTCAAATATTTCAGATATTTTTTTGTTTTTTTTTTGTTATTTTGTTGCGAAATATGGACAAAAACAGAAAACTCACATATTTCGGAGAATTTGTTGTTCTTTTCCGTTATTTCGTTGCGAAATATGGACAAAACGAGAAAACTCAAATATTTCAGATCCTTTTTTTTGTTATTTTTTTGCAAAATATGGACAAAAACAGAAAACTCAAATATTTCAGATACTTTTATGTTTTTTTTCGTTATTTTGTTGCGAAATATGGGCCAAAAATGAAAACTAAAATATTTCAGATACTTTTTTGTCTTTTTTTCGTTATTTTGTTGCGAGAGATGGAGAAATATAGAAAACTCAAATATTTCAGATTCTTTTTTTCGATATTTAGTTTCGAAATATGAACAAAAACAGAAAACTAAAAATATTTCAGATACTTTTATGTTTTTTTTCGTTATTTTGTTGCGAAATATGGGCCAAAAATGAAAACTGAGATATTTCAGATACTTTTTCGTCTTTTTTTGGTTATTTTGTTGGAAAATATGGAGAAAAACAGAAAACTCAAATATTTCAGATTCTTTTTTGTTTTTTTCGATATTTAGTTGCGAAATATGGACAAAACAAGAAAACTCAAATATTTCAGATAGTTTTTTTTTCGTTATTTTGTTGCGAAATATGGACAAAAACATACAGCTGAAATATTTCAGATACTTTTATGTTTTTTTTCGTTATTTTGTTTTGAAATATGGGCAAAAAATGAAAACTAAAATATTTCAGATACTTTTTCGTTTTTTTTTCGTTATTTTGTTGCGAAATATGGACAAAAACAGAGAAATCATATATTCCAGTTAATTTTTTTTTTGTTATTTTGTTTCGAAATATGGACAAAAACAGAAAACTCAAATATTTCGGAGAATTTGTTGTTCTTTTCCGTTCGTTTTTGTTGGAATATCGCAATTTTGTTGCCAAATATGGACAAAACGAGAAAACTCAAATATTACAGATACTTTTTTTTTCGTTATTTTGTTGCGAAATATGGACAAAAACATACAGCTGAAATATTTCAGATACTTTTATGTTTTTTTTCGTTATTTTGTTTCGAAATATGGGCAAAAAATGAAAACTAAAATATTTCAGATACTTTTTCGTTTTTTGTTTCGTTATTATATTGCGAAATATGGAGAAATACAGAAAACTCAATTATTTCAGATCCTTTTTGATTTTTTCGATATTTAGTTGCGAAATTTAGACAAAACCAGAAAGCTCAAATATTTCAGACTTTTTCGTTTTTTGTTTCGTTATTTTATTGCGAAATATGGAGAAATACAGAAAACTCAAATATTTCAGATTCTTTTTGTTTATTTCGATATTTAGTTGCAAAATGTGGCCAAAACAAAAAAAGTTCAAATATTTCAGATATTTTTTTGTTTTTTTTTCGTTATTTTGTTTCGAAATATGGGCAAAAATGAAAACTAAAATATTTCAGATACTTTTTCGTCTTTTTTTTGTTATTTTGTTGGAAAATATGGAGAAAAACAGAAAACTCAAATATTTCAGATTCTTTTTTGTTTTTTTCGATATTTAGTTGCGAAATATGGACAAAATAAGAAAACTCAAATATTTCAGATAGTTTTTTTTTCGTTATTTTGTTGCGAAATATGGACAAAAACAGAAAACTCAAATATTTCGGAGAATTTGTTGTTCTTTCCGTTATTTTGTTGCGAAATATGGACAAAACGAGAAAACTCAAATATTTCAGATACTTTTTTTTCCGTTATTTTGTTGCGAAATATGGACAAAAACAGAAAGCTCAAATATTTCAGATACTTTTATGTTTTTTTTCGTTATTTTGTTGCGAAATATGGGCCAAAAATGAAAACTAAGATATTTCAGATACTTTTTCGTCTTTTTTTGTTATTTTGTTGGAAAATATGGAGAAAAACAGAAAACTCAAATATTTCAGATTCTTTTTTGTTTTTTTCGATATTTAGTTGCGAAATATGGACAAAATAACAAAACTCAAATATTTCAGATAGTTTTTTTTTCGTTATTTTGTTGCGAAATATGGACAAAAACAGAAAACTCAAATATTTCGGAGAATTTGTTGTTCTTTCCGTTATTTTGTTGCGAAATATGGACAAAACGAGAAAACTCAAATATTTCAGATACTTTTTTTTTCGTTATTTTGTTGCGAAATATGGACAAAAACAGAAAGCTCAAATATTTCAGATACTTTTATATTTTTTTTCGTTATTTTGTTGCGAAATATGGACAAAAACAGACAGCTGAAATATTTCAGATACTTTTATGTTTTTTTTCGTTATTTTGTTTTGAAATATGGGCAAAAAATTAAAACTAAAATATTTCAGATACTTTTTCGTTTTTTTTTCGTTATTTTGTTGCGAAATATGGACAAAAACTGAAAACTCAAATATTTCAGATATTTTTTTGTTTTGTTTGTTATTTTGTTTCGAAATATGAACAAAAACAGAAAACTCAAATATTTCGGAGAATTTGTTGTTCTTTTCCGTTCGTTTTTGTTGGAATATCGCAATTTTGTTGCGAAATATGGACAAAACGAGAAAACTCAAATATTACAGATACTTTTTTTTCGTTATTTTGTTGCGAAATATGGACAAAAACATACAGCTGAAATATTTCAGATACTTTTATGTTTTTTTCGTTATTTTGTTTCGAAATATGGGCAAAAAATGAAAACTTAAATATTTCAGATACTTTTTCGTTTTTTGTTTCGTTATTATATTGCGAAATATGGAGAAATACAGAAAACTCAAATATTTCAGATTCTTTTTGATTTTTTCGATATTTAGTTGCGAAATTTGGACAAAACCAGAAAGCTCAAATATTTCAGACTTTTTCGTTTTTTGTTTCGTTATTTTATTGCGAAATATGGAGAAATACAGAAAACTCAAATATTTCAGATTCTTTTTTGTTTTTTTCGATATTTAGTTGCGAAATATGGACAAAATAAGAAAACTCAAATATTTCAGATAGTTTTTTTTTCGTTATTTTGTTGCGAAATATGGACAAAAACAGAAAACTCAAATATTTCGGAGAATTTGTTGTTCTTTCCGTTATTTTGTTGCGAAATATGGACAAAACGAGAAAACTCAAATATTTCAGATACTTTTTTTTTTGCGTTATTTTGTTGCGAAATATGGACAAAAACAGAAAGCTCAAATATTTCAGATACTTTTTTGTTTTTTTTCGTTATTTTGTTGCGAAATATGGACAAAAACAGACAGCTGAAATATTTCAGATACTTTTATGTTTTTTTTCGTTATTTTGTTTTGAAATATGGGCAAAAAATTAAAACTAAAATATTTCAGATACTTTTTCGTTTTTTTTTCGTTATTTTGTTGCGAAATATGGACAAAAACTGAAAACTCAAATATTTCAGATATTTTTTTGTTTTGTTTGTTATTTTGTTTCGAAATATGAACAAAAACAGAAAACTCAAATATTTCGGAGAATTTGTTGTTCTTTTCCGTTCGTTTTTGTTGGAATATCGCAATTTTGTTGCGAAATATGGACAAAACGTGAAAACTCAAATATTACAGATACTTTTTTTTCGTTATTTTGTTGCGAAATATGGACAAAAACATACAGCTGAAATATTTCAGATACTTTTATGTTTTTTTTCGTTATTTTGTTTCGAAATATGGGCAAAAAATGAAAACTAAAATATTTCAAATACTTTTTCGTTTTTTGTTTCGTTATTATATTGCGAAATATGGAGAAATACAGAAAACTCAAATATTTCAGATTCTTTTTGATTTTTTCGATATTTAGTTGCGAAATTTGGACAAAACCAGAAAGCTGAAATATTTCAGACTTTTTCGTTTTTTGTTTCGTTATTTTATTGCGAAATATGGAGAAATACAGAAAACTCAAATATTTCAGATTCTTTTTGTTTTTTTCGATATTTAGTTGCAAAATGTGGCCAAAACAAAAAAAGTTCAAATATTTCAGATATTTTTTTGTTTTTTTTTTCGTTATTTTGTTTCGAAATATGGGCAAAAATGAAAACTAAAATATTTCAGATACTTTTTCGTCTTTTTTTCTCGATATTTTGTTACGAAATATGGAGAAATACAGAAAAATCAAATATTTCAGATTCTTTTTGTTTTTTTACGATATTTAGTTGCAAAATATGGACAAATACAGAAAACTCAAATATTTCAGATAGTTTTTTTTTTTTTTTCGTTATTTTGTTGCGAAATGTGGACAAGAACAGAAAGCTCAAATATTTCAGATACTTTTTAGTTTTTTCTTTCGTTATTTTGTTGAGAAATATGGACAAAAGCAGAAAACTCATATGTTCCAGATTATTTTTTGTTTTTTTCGTTATATTATTGCGAAATATTTCAGATATTAGTTTGTTTTTTTTTTCGTTATTTTGTTGGGAAATATGGACAAAAATAGAAAAATGAAATATTTCAGATACTTTTTGTTTTTTTATTTTGTTGCTAAATATGGACAAAAACAAAAAACTCAAATATCTTAGAGAGTTTTTTGTTTTTTTTTCGTTGTTTTGTTGCGAAATATGGACAAACACAGAAAACTCAAATATTTCATATACGTTCTTGTTATTTTGTCGTTATTTTGTTGCGAAATATGGACACAAAAGAAAACTAAAATATTGCATATTTTTTTTTTCCGTTATTTTGTTGGGAAATATGGACAAAAACAGAAAACTCAAATATTTCAGATACTTCTTTGTTATTTTTTCGTTATTTTGTTGCGAAATATGAACAAAAACAGAAAAATAAAATATTTCACATACTTTTTTGTTTTTTTTTCGTTATTTTGTTGCGAAATATGTACAAAAACAGAAAAATAAAATATTTCTGATACTTTTTTGTTTTAGTTTCGTTATTTTGTTGTGGAATATGGACAAAAACAGAGAGCTAAAATATTTCAGATTCTTTTTTGTTTTTTTTTCGTTATATTATTGCGAAATATGAACAAAAAAAAACTCAAATACTTCATATATTTTTTTGTTTTTTTTTCGTTATTTTGTTGGGAAATATGGACAAAAACAGAACACTCAAATATTTCAGATACTTTTTGTTTTGTTATTTTGTTGCTGAATATGGACAAAAACAGAAAACTCAAATATTTCAGATACTTTCTTGTTATTTTGTCGTTATTTTGTTGCGAAATATGAACAAAAAGAAAACTAAAATATTGCAGATATTTTTTTTGTTTTTTTCCGCTATTTTGTTTGGAAATATGAAAAAACAGAAAACTCAAATATGTCAGATACTTTTTTGTTTTTTTTTCGTTATTTTGTTGCGAAATATGTACAAAAACAGAAAACTCAAATATTTCAGATACTTTTTTGTATTAGTTTCGTTGTTTTGTTGTGAAATATGGACAAAAACAGATAGCTAAAATATTTCAGATTCTTTTTTGTTTGTTTTTCTTTATATTATTGCGAAATATGAACAAAAAAAACACTCAAATATTTCAGATATTTTTTTATTTTTTTTTCGTTGTTTTGTTGGGAAATATGGACAAAACCAGAAAACTCAAATATTCCAGTTAATTTTTTTTTGTTATTTTGTTGTGAAATATGGACAAAAACGGAAAACTAAAATATTTCAGATACTTTTTTGTTTGTTTTTGTTTTCTTTATTTTGGTGAGAAATATGGACAAAAACAGAAAGCTCAAATATTTCAAATACTTTTATGTTTTTTTTCGTTATTTTGTTGCGAAATATGGGCAAAAAATGAAAACTAAAATATTTCAGATACTTTTTCGTTTTTTTTTTCGTTATTTTGATGCGAAAAACAGAAAACTCAAATATTTCGGCTTCTTTTTGTTTTTTTCGATATTTAGTTGCGAAATATGGACAAAAACAGAAAACTCAAATATTTCAGATAGTTTTTTGTTCTTTTTTCGTTATTTTGTTGCGAAATGTAGACAAAAACAGTAAGCTCAAATATTTCAGATATTTTTTTTTCGTTATTTTGTTGCGAAATATGGGCACAAAATAAAAACTAAAATATTTCAGAAAATTTTTCGTTTTTTACCCGTTATTTAGTTGCGAAATATGGAGAAAAACAGAAAACTAAAATATTTCAGACACTTTTTTGTTTGTTTTTTTCCTTATTTTGTTGAGAAATATAGACAAAAGCAGAAAACTCAAATATTTCAGATACTTTTTTGTTTTTTTTTCGTTATTTTGTTGCGAAATATGGACAATGTTGTTAATAAAACAGGTCACCCTGTTTATTTTTTTTCTTTTATATTTTTTATTTTATTCACAACGGAAATTGCAAAATGTAATTCCTAATTTTTTTAATTAAATTAAATTAAAATATGATTATTAAGCTTAAGCGACCAAAATTATTTTTTAAATTCAAAAGTCATTACCTGCGGTGTCCGATTACGGATACTTTCAGGGACACGCAGAGTCACTCAACTTAAGTAATTAAATATTACTTATGTTGATGTGTTAAATAAAAATAATTTTGATCGCTGATTGGTTTTTCCAAATATCGCATGCGATATTTTGGAAAAAGCCATAGGTATTTAATTAATTAATTGATTAAAACAATGAAGAGTTGATAGAAAAAGTTAAACGGAAGAACATCGGTTCGGGAAGTTCTTCTTGAAAGTCCTAAAATTATATATAATAATAAGAGTCGGTAGTTAGTTAAGTTAAAATCAATTATTTTTTTTGTTAAGTTTAAATTTGTTTTTCATTTAAGTTTTAATAAATAATTATAATTGAACTTTAAGTAGCAATAAGAAAATACTTAATAAATAAGTGTAATAATTGTTTGTAAATCTGAAAAGTGCGTTTTATTTATTTATTTCATAAGACACTATTGTATAATTCGATATAATTATACAACAAATGGCGCTGCGGACTAACCAAAAATTACGCTTTTGGGACCAACTTTTCGAGTAAAACGGGAAAGTTAAAATTTGAAAATATAAAATACAAAATTATTGGAAATTTTTTTTTTTTTTTGAAAAGTGAGAAAAACTACCCAAAATTAATAATAAATGGGCAACAGTGATTAAAAAATAATTAAAAGTGTAAATAATAATATAAAGTTTAGAGAAATTGTAAATTAAAACATTTTTAAAATCGAATTAGTGAAAATAGTGATAGAATAAACTCATAATACTTTAAAGACAATTTTATAATAAAATACGATACAGTAAAGACATGATTTTGTTTATACACATTGAGGAAAATTTATAAACAGTGAAATAGTAATAGTTGTTTGGAGAAAAAATTAAATATTGAAATTGTGGACAAATTTAAAAATTACATATATACATATATATTAAATTCAGAAGTGAAGAAATATTGATGTTTTAGACAAAAATTTTAAACAAAAAAATTTTCAATTAAACAAATTTTTTGAGAAATAAATATAAATCTATATACACATAGTACATACATATGTTCATATTTAAAGTTAACACATTTTTATACATTTATCAAAAAAAAAAAAGAAATAATAATAAAATCTATGTGGTAAATGACGTGTAATAAAATTGAAAAATTTTTAATTTTTTTTTTTATTCAGTAATTAAAATACATACATACCTAAATTCTTTAAAAAAAAATAAAAATATCAAATATCACAAAAATTGTTTTGTAACAACATAAATATTATTGTGTACGAAAATAATATTTTTTGTTTTTGCTTTTTTAAAAAAAAAAAAATATATACAAAACAGAGAACGAGGAAAGCAGTGGCAGACCAAAAAAGGGAGCAGCAGTGTAGCAGAAGAAGAATTTTGTAGGAAGATATAATTTTGAAGAATACGAAATTTGTATAGCAGCCAGTAGCGGCACATTTTTTTTATTGGAAAAAAAAATACTTTTGTTGAGTCGTATGTTTTGAAATAATAAAAAAAAAAAATAATTATAGTAAAGTAAGAAATACATTTTTTTAAAACTGTTAATTTTTACAATGGTTTAATTTTTTTTGTATGAACAAATTTAAAAAACATAAAAAGAAAATAATTTTTTTTTTTAAAAATTAATAAATAAAAATAGATATTTTTTTTTAAATTATAAAATATAAAAGTAAATATTTCTAAAATAAATAATTTTTTTTTGGAAAAAAAATATATGTAAAATAATTTTTTTTTAAAAATATTAAAATAAATTAAGAAGTGGATTTTTTTTTTTTTTAATAAATTTAAATAAATAAATATATTTTAATAAAATTATAGAGATTAGGCAGAGTTATTTGTTTTTGTATTTTTTAATTATATTTATGTAAAAAAAGGGGAAAGAAAATGAAATTAAAAAAAAAACTCAATATATTCTTATAAAGTTATTTTTTTTTATAAGATACGAATAACGTAATTAATAGTTTTAATTAACCCCTCTTTTATTCACTTGACTTTGTTTATTTGAAGTTTGATTTTGGTATTTGAATTCATTTCTACTTTAATGTCGGAGGATAAATCTAGACCATCGACATCAGGGATTGCCCAATCTTTTAACAAATTTGCCAAGAAAATAGGTACATTTTCATTCAAAAATACTAGTCCAGATTTGGGGGATTCTACTACAAATAGTATATTACCGACGAACAAGGACAGTGAGAGTGGGGAAAAATTTAATTTAGGGGTTTTAGATAGGAATAATTTTGCCGACTTTTTACATCAACTTCAAGACGAGGAAGAACCGACCGAACCAGCCAGAAGTTTTCGTACATTAAGATCAGGGGTTAAATACAACAGGATAGGACCAGTAAAAACAAAGAGTTGTAGGAAGTTCAAATCTAAAGAAAGGAAAAATAAATCGATCAGGATAATGGAGTCATCAACCAGTTCAAAATTATTCAATTTTCCTACAACAAATACAACAACGCTTAATAGGAAGTTAGAGATGACAGGAACATCAAGATAAACTCAAGCTACGAGTAGAATAAACTCTACACCAAACCCGTCACCTGCATTTAATCCTCAACCTGTCAAAATGCCTACAAATGTTATCCCTAATAATATTAATCCTGAGTTAAGATTAGTTAATGACAATCCTTTGTTAACAGCCTATCAACAACCCCATCCTATTAATGTTCTCAATCTGACTAACGACAATTCCTATAATTTAGAACCCACCCTCCTACCAATAGAAAACGTCCTCAAAACATTCTTTTCCAAGTTCCTAAATATTCAGGTACAGGTTTGGGCATAGAGAATGAATTAAGTAACTTTTTGGAACTTGCGCAACAGGCGTATGACATAACTAGGGAGGAACAACGGAGTATGGTGCTCAGAATTTTGATCACGAGTAAATTGATAGGAAGAGCGAATGCGTTGTTCAAGTACGCCAACGTAGAAAATTTTGAACACTTTAGGGATATTCTACGTAATAGATTTTTGGAAAGCAAAGATATGGCTACTTTGGCTTCGGAGATGTTGGGAATTTACCAGTTTGAAGATGAATCCGTGGAATTGTTTGGTGAAAGAATTGCAGAAAAATTGGCTGCATATAAAACAAGGGTTAATGACAGGTACCCAAACGAAAGTAGGGCTTTAGTTAACGAGATGGGGTTAACAGCCAAAAGAGTATTTTTAGGGGGTTCAAGATCAGAACAGGTAAAACAGTACCTGTTGTTCAAAAATCCAGAAAATTTAAGGGTTGCCATAGGCGCGGCTAAACAATATATTCGAGAAACCCTGAGTTTGGGGGGTTTGGCGAATACTAGTCCGGCGGTAAATAGTCAGACAGTTCCAGAAGATCAGGTTTTAAATCTCCTGACAGACCTGATGAAAAAACTAGGTATGCAAAATACTCCTAATCCACAACGGAATAATAATATAAATGATAATAAAAGATTTAACAATAACGAAAATATAAATAATAATAATAGCAATAATAATAATTATAATAGTAATAATAATCAAAATAACAATTTTAGGAGATCTAATAATTACGGAAATAATAATAATAGCCATAACGAAATTAACAATACTAATCGTAATAATAATAATAATAATAATAATAATAATAATAATAATAATAATAATAATAATATTAATAATAATAATAATAATAATAATAATAATAATAATAAT
This sequence comes from Empis livida, assembly GCA_963932195.1. Lineage (NCBI taxonomy): Eukaryota > Metazoa > Arthropoda > Insecta > Diptera > Empididae > Empis > Empis livida. The sequence goes on from CAWVQG010000083.1 coordinate 25,970, forward strand.
AATAATAATAATATCTATAATAACAACAGAACAAATTATGGATTTAGGGAGAATGCGCCAAATCGTAATGGTAACGTTAAATGTTATAAATGTTGAAGGTTGGGCCACATAAGTAGAGAATGTAGGGAATCGAGAAATGAACAAAATATAATAAATGTAAAAATCTGTTCAATCTGCGGTATGAGGGGGCATGACTCAACACAATGCCAACAGATGCATGCACAAGTAACAGAGCAAAGTGCAGTAACAATGCGTATGGTGTGGGCGAGAGGGGCATAGCTTGTTGACATGTCCTTATCGTCAAAACTTTGAGGCAACAAGTTCTTTAAAGTCGGGAAATGGAGACGGAATGAATTAAATCAGCCCAATTCATTCCGAAATAAAGAGAGGGGCGGAACAATAAATAACGCGGGAAAAGAATTTGTAAGATTGTCGAATAACAAAGCTCAAGGCAGCATAATAAATTCGGTATTAGAATATAAAAAAAATGAAGAAGGATTTAGAATGGATAGGGGAAGAGGTAATAATACCGAAAATAAAATTATAAATAATAAAATAAGGAGAAAAAAACAAAGATTCAAAAATATATTTAAGAAATTTACACGTTTTCAGTTGGGTAAGAAAAAGATAAAAAAGAAACTGAAAAAGCTGATAGGCAAAAGTAGGATAGATTTAACAATTAAGAAAATAATAAGAGATCGAAATGCTGTAGAAGAAAAGAATAACATAAAAGACGAAAAGAGTAATCGTTGTGAAGATACTGAAGTAGACTTAATATATTTAGATGAATTGGTTATAAGTAGTGATAATGAGATAGAAAATATTCAAAAAGGTGATAAAGATGTTGATATTCCAGATATTAAACTGGTAAATTGTACACATAGTTCATATGATCACGATAGTAGAAATTTTAATGTATATTATTTTAGTGCTGAGAATGAATTATTAACAGATAATTTTATAGGAGCTTTTTATAATGAGGATAAAGAGATGAAGTTAGAAGAGTTAGTGAATAGTAGTTTTGAAATTAAGAATACTGTATCAGTAACAGCAAATATTATTGAAGATGAAGTTGATTATAATATTATGAAGTTGATTATACTTAAGGCAGAAGTTTATGATGAAATGGAAGATATTGATAAAGTTATAAAGGATATTGAAGAATATAACAAAATTAAGGAGGGAGTTGAAAATAAGCAAAAATTAGAAGAAGATAAGGAAGTATATGATAATAAAGAGGCAGTTAATGGTGAAGAGATAGTTGTTATGAAGGATAATGTTGGTTTAAATAAAATCTATAGAAAAATTCAAGTAAACACAAATAATTTTATAAAATATATTAACTATATTTCTGTAGTAAATAAGGCTAGAGATAAATTGGAAAGTAATTTATTAAAAGTAAATAAAATTAATAGAATTGGTGGAAATGGTTTAGGTACCGATGGGGTTAAAACCTTGTTAATAGGTTACTCCCGAAGGAGAAGACGGTTACGGACTAGACAGTAAATGAAAACCAAAAGAAAAACATTTATGTAAAAAATGGAACGAAAATGGTCTAATGATTTATTCCCCATGTTAAATACTAATTTTATACTACTAATAATATTTATTCTATATTTACTAATTTTCATTTATATCCCCCATACTAAATATAAAAAGAAAACATTTGGTTGATTTGATTTTTTTATTTTGTTGTTATTTATTTATTTTATTTTTAAAAAAAAAAAAAAAAAAGAGGATTTTTACTGATGCACTTCTTACAACGAAAGTTAAAATACTAAATGTAAATTAATTAAATGGAGTAATTTTTAAGTAAGTAAAGAATATTAATAATAGAGATTTGTTTTGTTTCTAAGTTTATAGTTAAGTAAAAGAATTTAGAAAATTGATACATTTAAGATAAAACAATTATAAAGAGCAAAATATATATACTCAATTAAATGCCAAAATTGGATTTTTCTTACAATTATATATTAACCTTAATGAAAAATGTGTTTTTGAAAAATGAAAAATTTGTTTTGATAAGATTTTATATGTTCATACATTTTGAGTTTTTATATATATAACAATTGTAATACCGGCACTTATTATTCGAAATAAATTTTTTAACGTAAATTTGTTTAAAACGTAGATTTTTTTTTTTCTTCACATAGATTTTTTTTAAGTAAATAAACAAACCTTTGGAGAAAAGAGTTACGAGACCCAAAATTATTTGTGTCTTGTAACTCTTTCTTCGAAAAGGGGAGGTGTTGTGAATAAAACAGGTCACCCTGTTTATTTTTTTACTTTTATATTTTTTATTTTATTCACAACGGAAATTGCAAAATGCAATTCCTAATTTTTAAATTAAATTAAATTAAAATATGATTATTAAGCTTAAGCGACCAAAATTATTTTTTAAATTCAAAAGTCATTACCTGCGGTGTCCGATTACGGATACTTTCAGAGACACGCAGAGTCACTCAACTTAAGTAATTAAATATTACTTATCTTGATGTGTTAAATAAAAATAATTTTGATCGCTGATTGGTTTTTCCAAATATCGCATGCGATATTTTGGAAAAAGCCATAGGTATTTAATTAATTAATTGATTAAAACAATGAAGAGTTGATAGAAAAAGTTAAACGGAAGAACATCGGTTCGGGAAGTTCTTCTTGAAAGTCCTAAAATTATATATAATAATAAGAGTCGGTAGTTAGTTAAGTTAAAATCAATTATTTTTTTTGTTAAGTTTAAATTTGTTTTTCATTTAAGTTTTAATAAATAATTATAATTGAACTATAAGTAGCAATAAGAAAATACTTAATAAATAAATGTAATAATTGTTTGTAAATCTGAAAAGTGCGTTTTCTTTATTTATTTCATAAGACACTATTGTATAATTCGATATAATTATACAACAACAAAAACAGGAAACTCAAATATTTTAGAGAATTTGTTGTTTTTTTCCGTTATTTTGTTGCGACATATGGACAAAACCCAAAGCTCAAATATTTCAGATACTTTCTGTTTTGTTATTTTGTTGCGAAATATGGACAAAAACAAAAAGCTCAAATATTTCAGATAGTTTTTTGTTTTTTTTTTCGTTATTTTGTTGCGAAATGTGGACAAAAACAGAAAGCTCAAATATTTCAGATACTTTTTTTTCGTTATTTTGTTGCGAAATATGGACAAAAACAGAACACTGAAATATTTCGGTGAATTTGTTGTTCTTTTCCGTTATTTTGTTGCGAAATATGGACAAAACGAGAAAACTCAAATATTTCAGATACTTTTTTTCCGTTATTTTGTTGCGAAATATGGACAAAATCAGAAAGCTGAAATATGTCAGATACTTTTATGTTTTTTTTCGTTATTTTGTTTCGAAATATGGGCAAAAAATGAAAACTAATATATTTCAGATACTTTTTCGTTTTTTTTTTTCGTTATTTTGTTGCGAGATATGGAGAAAAACAGAAAACTCAAAGATTCTTTATGTTTTTTTCGATATTTAGTTGAGAAATATGGACAAAAACAGAAAACTCAAATATTTCATATATTTTTTTGATTTTTTTTTCGTTATTTTGTTTCGAAATATGGAGAAAAACAGAAAACTCATATAATTCAGATTCTTTTTGTTTTTTTCGCTATTTAGTTGCGTAAGATGGACAAAAACAGAAAACTCAAATATTTCAGATACTATTTTGTTTGTTTTTTCGGTATTTTATTGCGAAATATGAACAAAAAAAAAACTCAAATATTTCATATATTTTTTTTGTTTTTTTTTCGTTATTTTGTTGCGAGATATGGAGAAAAACAGAAAACTCAAAGATTCTTTATGTTTTTTTCGATATTTAGTTGCGAAATATGGACAAAACCAGAAAACTAAAATATTTCAGATACTTTTTCGTTTTTTTTTTCGTTATTTTGTTGCGAAATATGGAGAAAAACAGAAAACTCATATAATTCAGATTCTTTTTGTTTTTTTCGCTATTTAGTTGCGAAATATGGACAAAAAAAGAAAACTCAAATATTTAAGATAGTTTTTTGTTTTTTTTTCGTTATTTTGTTGCGAAATGTGGACGAAAACAGAAAGCTCAAATATTTCAGATACTTTTTTGTTTTTTTTTTCGTTATTTTGTTGCGAAATATGTTCAAAAACAGAAAACTCAAATATTTCAGATACTTTTTTGTTTTAGTTTCGTTATTTTGTTGTGAAATATGGACAAAAACAGAAAGCTAAAATATTTCAGATACTATTTTGTTTGTTTTTTCGGTATTTTATTGCGAAATATGAACAAAAAAAAAACTCAAATATTTCATATATTTTTTTTGTTTTTTTTTCGTTATTTTGTTGGGAAATATGGAGAAAAACAGAAAACTCAAATATGTCAGATACTTTTTTTTTTTTTTCGTTATTTTGTTGCGAAATATAGACCGAAACAGAAAACTCAAATATTTCAGATAGTTTTTTCTTTTTTTTTCGTTATTTTGTTGCGAAATGTGGGCAAAAACAGAAAGCTCAAATATTTCAGATACTTTTTTGTTTTATTTTCGTTATTTTGTTGTGAAATATGGACAAAAACAGAAAGCTAAAATATTTCAGATACTATTTTGTTTGTTTTTTCGTTATTTTATTGCGAAATATGGACCAAAAAAAAAAACTCAAATATTTCAGATAGTTTTTTGTTTTTTTTCGTTGTTTTGTTGAGAAATATGGACAAAAGCAGAAAACTCAAATATTTCAGATATTTTTTGGTTGTTTTATCGGATATTTGGACAAAACCAGAAAACTCAAATATTCCAGTTAATGTTTTTGTGTTATTTTGTTGTGAAATATGGATAAAAATGGAAAACTAAAATATTTCAAATACTTTTATGTTTGTTTTTTTTTTCTTTTTTTTGTTGAAAAATATGGACAAAATTAGAAAACTCAAATATTTCAGATATTTTTTTGTTTTTTTTCCTTATATTGTTGGGAAATATGGACAAAAACAGAAACCTCAAAAATTTCAGAGAATTTGTTGTTTTTTTCCTTTCTTTTTTTGCGAAATATGAACAAAACCAGAAATCTCTAATATTTAAGATATTTTTTTCGTTATTTTGTTGCGAAATATGGACAAAAACAGAGAGCTGAAATATTTCAAATACTTTTATGTTTTTTTTCGTTATTTTATTGCGAAATATGGGCAAAAAATGAAAACTAAAATATTTCAGATACTTTTTCGTTTTTTTTCCGTTATTTTGATGCGAAAAACAGAAAACTCAAATATTTCAGCTTCTTTTAGTTTTTTTCGATATTTAGTTGCGAAATATGGACAAAAACAGAAAACTCAAATATTTCAGATAGTTGTGTGTTCTTTTTTCGTTATTTTGTTGCGAAATGTGGACAAAAACAGAAAGCTCAAATATTTCAGATACTTTTTTTTTTCGTTATTTTGTTGCGAAATATGGACAAAACAGAAAACTCAAATATTCCACATACTTTTTTTTGTTATTTAGTTGTGAAATATGGACAAAAACAGAAAGCTCAAATATTTCAGATACTTTTATGTTTTTTTTCGTTATTTTGTTGCGAAATATAGGCAAAAAATGAAAACTAAAATATTTCAGATACTTTTTCGTTTTTTTTCGTTATTTTGTTGCGAAATATGTAAAAAAACAGAAAACTCAAATATTTCAGATTGCTTTTGTTTTTTTCGATATTTAGCGAAATATGGACAAAAACAGAAAACTCAAATATTTCAGAGAATTTTTGTTTTTTTTTTTCGTTATTTTGTTGCGAAATTTGGACAAAAACAGAAAGCTCAAATATTTCAGATACTTTTTTTTTCGTTATTTTGTTGGCAAATATGGGCAAAAACAGGAAACTCAAATATTTTAGAGAATTTGTTGTTTTTTTCGACATTTAGTTGCGAAATATGGACAAAAATATGGACAAAAACAGAAAGCTCAAATATTTCAGATAGTTTTATGTTTTTTCCGTTATATTGTTGCGAAATATGGACAAAAACAGAAAACTCAAATATTTCATAGAATTTGTTGTTTTTTCCGTTATTTTGTTGCGAAATATGGACAAAACAGAAAACTCAAATATTCCACATACTTTTTTTGTTATTTTGTTGCGAAATATGGACAAAAACAGAAAGCTCAAATATTTCAGATACTTTTTTTTTCGTTATTTTGTTGGCAAATATGGGCAAAAACAGGAAACTCAAATATTTTAGAGAATTTGTTGTTTTTTTCGACATTTAGTTGCGAAATATGGACAAAAATATGGACAAAAACAGAAAGCTAAAATATTTCAGATACTATTTTGTTTGTTTTTTCGTTATTTTATTGCGAAATATGGACCAAAAAAAAAAACTCAAATATTTCAGATAGTTTTTTGTTTTTTTTCGTTGTTTTGTTGAGAAATATGGACAAAAGCAGAAAACTCAAATATTTCAGATATTTTTTGGTTGTTTTATCGGATATTTGGACAAAACCAGAAAACTCAAATATTCCAGTTAATGTTTTTGTGTTATTTTGTTGTGAAATATGGATAAAAACGGAAAACTAAAATATTTCAAATACTTTTATGTTTGTTTTTTTTTTCTTTTTTTTGTTGAGAAATATGGACAAAATTAGAAAACTCAAATATTTCAGATATTTTTTTGTTTTTTTTCCTTATATTGTTGGGAAATATGGACAAAAACAGAAACCTCAAAAATTTCAGAGACTTTGTTGTTTTTTTCCTTTCTTTTTTTGCGAAATATGAACAAAACCAGAAATCTCTAATATTTAAGATATTTTTTTCGTTATTTTGTTGCGAAATATGGACAAAAACAGAGAGCTCAAATATTTCAAATACTTTTATGTTTTTTTTCGTTATTTTATTGCGAAATATGGGCAAAAAATGAAAACTAAAATATTTCAGATACTTTTTCGTTTTTTTTCCGTTATTTTGATGCGAAAAACAGAAAACTCAAATATTTCAGCTTCTTTTAGTTTTTTTCGATATTTAGTTGCGAAATATGGACAAAAACAGAAAACTCAAATATTTCAGATAGTTGTGTGTTCTTTTTTCGTTATTTTGTTGCGAAATGTGGACAAAAACAGAAAGCTCAAATATTTCAGATACTTTTTTTTTTCGTTATTTTGTTGCGAAATATGGACAAAACAGAAAACTCAAATATTCCACATACTTTTTTTTGTTATTTTGTTGCGAAATATGGACAAAAACAGAAAGCTCAAATATTTCAGATACTTTTATGTTTTTTTTCGTTATTTTGTTGCGAAATATGGGCAAAAAATGAAAACTAAAATATTTCAGATACTTTTTCGTTTTTTTTCGTTATTTTGTTGCGAAATATGTAAAAAAACAGAAAACTCAAATATTTCAGATTGCTTTTGTTTTTTTCGATATTTAGCGAAATATGGACAAAAACAGAAAACTCAAATATTTCAGAGAATTTTTGTTTTTTTTTTTCGTTATTTTGTTGCGAAATTTGGACAAAAACAGAAAGCTCAAATATTTCAGATACTTTTTTTTTCGTTATTTTGTTGCGAAATTTGGACAAAAACAGAAAGCTCAAATATTTCAGATACTTTTTTTTTCGTTATTTTGTTGGCAAATATGGGCAAAAACAGGAAACTCAAATATTTTAGAGAATTTGTTGTTTTTTTCGACATTTAGTTGCGAAATATGGACAAAAATATGGACAAAAACAGAAAGCTAAAATATTTCAGATACTATTTTGTTTGTTTTTTCGTTATTTTATTGCGAAATATGGACCAAAAAAAAAAACTCAAATATTTCAGATAGTTTTTTGTTTTTTTTCGTTGTTTTGTTGAGAAATATGGACAAAAGCAGAAAACTCAAATATTTCAGATATTTTTTGGTTGTTTTATCGGATATTTGGACAAAACCAGAAAACTCAAATATTCCAGTTAATGTTTTTGTGTTATTTTGTTGTGAAATATGGATAAAAACGGAAAACTAAAATATTTCAAATACTTTTATGTTTGTTTTTTTTTTCTTTTTTTTGTTGAGAAATATGGACAAAATTAGAAAACTCAAATATTTCAGATATTTTTTTGTTTTTTTTCCTTATATTGTTGGGAAATATGGACAAAAACAGAAACCTCAAAAATTTCAGAGAATTTGTTGTTTTTTTCCTTTCTTTTTTTGCGAAATATGAACAAAACCAGAAATCTCTAATATTTAAGATTTTTTTTTCGTTATTTTGTTGCGAAATATGGACAAAAACAGAGAGCTCAAATATTTCAAATACTTTTATGTTTTTTTTCGTTATTTTATTGCGAAATATGGGCAAAAAATGAAAACTAAAATATTTCAGATACTTTTTCGTTTTTTTTCCGTTATTTTGATGCGAAAAACAGAAAACTCAAATATTTCAGCTTCTTTTAGTTTTTTTCGATATTTAGTTGCGAAATATGGACAAAAACAGAAAACTCAAATATTTCAGATAGTTGTGTGTTCTTTTTTCGTTATTTTGTTGCGAAATGTGGACAAAAACAGAAAGCTCAAATATTTCAGATACTTTTTTTTTTCGTTATTTTGTTGCGAAATATGGACAAAACAGAAAACTCAAATATTCCACATACTTTTTTTTGTTATTTTGTTGCGAAATATGGACAAAAACAGAAAGCTCAAATATTTCAGATACTTTTATGTTTTTTTTCGTTATTTTGTTGCGAAATATGGGCAAAAAATGAAAACTAAAATATTTCAGATACTTTTTCGTTTTTTTTCGTTATTTTGTTGCGAAATATGTAAAAAAACAGAAAACTCAAATATTTCAGATTGCTTTTGTTTTTTTCGATATTTAGCGAAATATGGACAAAAACAGAAAACTCAAATATTTCAGAGAATTTTTGTTTTTTTTTTTCGTTATTTTGTTGCGAAATTTGGACAAAAACAGAAAGCTCAAATATTTCAGATACTTTTTTTTTCGTTATTTTGTTGGCAAATATGGGCAAAAACAGGAAACTCAAATATTTTAGAGAATTTGTTGTTTTTTTCGACATTTAGTTGCGAAATATGGACAAAAATATGGACAAAAACAGAAAGCTCAAATATTTCAGATAGTTTTATGTTTTTTCCGTTATATTGTTGCGAAATATGGACAAAAACAGAAAACTCAAATATTTCATAGAATTTGTTGTTTTTTCCGTTATTTTGTTGCGAAATATGGACAAAACAGAAAACTCAAATATTCCACATACTTTTTTTGTTATTTTGTTGCGAAATATGGACAAAAACAGAAAGCTCAAATATTTCAGATACTTTTATGTTTTTTTTCGTTATTTTGTTGCGAAATATGGGCAAAAAATGAAAACTAAAATATTTCAGATACTTTTTCGTTTTTTTTCGTTATTTTGTTGCGAAATATGTAAAAAAACAGAAAACTCAAATATTTCAGATTGCTTTTGTTTTTTTCGATATTTAGCGAAATATGGACAAAAACAGAAAACTCAAATATTTCAGAGAATTTTTGTTTTTTTTTTCGTTATTTTGTTGCGAAATTTGGACAAAAACAGAAAGCTCAAATATTTCAGATACTTTTTTTTTCGTTATTTTGTTGGCAAATATGGGCAAAAACAGGAAACTCAAATATTTTAGAGAATTTGTTGTTTTTTTCGACATTTAGTTGCGAAATATGGACAAAAATATGGACAAAAACAGAAAGCTCAAATATTTCAGATAGTTTTATGTTTTTTCCGTTATATTGTTGCGAAATATGGACAAAAACAGAAAACTCAAATATTTCATAGAATTTGTTGTTTTTTCCGTTATTTTGTTGCGAAATATGGACAAAACAGAAAACTCAAATATCCCACATACTTTTTTTTGTTATTTTGTTGCGAAATATGGGCAAAAAATGAAAACTAAAATATTTCAGATACTTTTCGTTTTTATTTCGTTATTTTGTTGAGAAATATGGACAAAAGCAGAAAACTCAAATATTTTAGATACTTTTTTTTTTTCGTTATTTTGTTGGAAAATATGGGCAAAAACAGGAAATTCAAATATTTTAGAGAATTTGTTTTTTTTCCGTAACTTTGTTGCGACATATGGACAAAACCCGAAAGCTCAAATATTTCATATACTTTTATGTCTTTTTTCGTTATTTTGTTGCGAACTATGGACAAAAACAGAAAGCTCAAATATTTCAGATAGTCTTATGTTTTTTTTTCGTTATTTTGTTGCGAAATATGGACAAAAGTAGAAAACTCAAATATTTCAAATATTTTTTTGTTTTTGTTTCGTTATTTTGTTGGGAAATATGGACAAACACAGAAAACTCAAATATTTCAGGGAATTTGTTGTTTTTTTCCGTTATTTTGTTGCGAAATATGAACAAAACGACAAAATTCAATTATTTCAGATACTATTTTTTCGTTATTTTGTTGGGAAATATGGACAAAAACAGAAAACTCAAATATTTCAGATACTTTTTGTTTTGTTATTTTGTTGCGAAATATGGACAAAAACAAAAAACTCAAATATTTTAAAAAATTTTTTTTTTTTTCCGTTATTCTGTTGTGAAATATAGACAAAAACAGAAAACTAAAATATTACAGGTACTCTTTCGTTGTTTTCTCGTTATTTTGTTGCGAAATATGGACAAAAAAGAAAACTCAAATATTTCAGATATTTTTTTGTTTTTGTTCGTTATTTTGTTGTGAAATATGCACTAAAAAAGAAAACTCAAATATGTCAGATACTTCTGTGTTATTTTTTCGGTATTTTGTTGCGAAATATGGACAAAAATAGAAAACTCAAATATTTCAGATAGTTTTTTGTTTTTTTTTCGTTATTTTGTTGCGAAATATGGACAAATACAGAATACTCAAATATTTCAGATATTTTTTTGTTTTTTTTCCAGATATTTTGTTGTGAAATACGGATAAAACCAGAAAACTCAAATATTTCAGATACTTCTTTTTTATCTTTTCGTTATTTTGTTGCGAAATATGGACAAAAACAGAAAAATTCAAATTTCGTTATTTTGTTGCGAAATATGGACAAAAACAAAAAACTCAAATATTTCTGATAGTTTTTTGTTTTTTTTTTCGTTGTTTTGTTGCGAAATATTGCCAGAAACAGAAAACTCAAATATTTCAGATACTTTCTTGTTATTTTTTCGTTATTTTGTTGCGAAATATGGACAAAAACAGAAAGCTAAAATATTTCAGATACTCTATGTTGTTTTTTCGTTATTTTGTTGCGAAATATGGACAAAAAAAAACTCTAATATTTCAGATTTTTTTTTGTTTTTTTTTCGTTATTTTGTTTCCAAATATGGGCAAAAAATGAAAACTAAAATATTTCAGATTCTTTTCGTTTTTTTTTTTCGTTATTTTGTTCCGAAATATGGACAAAAACAGAAAGCTCAAATATTTCAGATACTTTTATGTTGTTTTTCGTTATTTTGTTTCCAATTATGGGCAAAAAATTTCGTTATTTTGTTTCCAATTATGGGCAAAAAATGAAAACTCAAATATTTGAGCTTCTTTTGTTTTTTCGATATTTAGTTGCGAAATATAGACAAAAACAGAAAACTCAAATACTTCAGATAGTTTTTAGTTTTTTTTTCGTTATTTTGTTGCGAAATATGGACAAAACCAGAAAACTCAAATATTTCAGATACTTTTTTGTTTGTTTTTTTCCTTATTTTGTTGAGAAATATGGGCAATATTTTCTGCGTTTTTTTTTTCGTTATTTTGTTGCGAAATATGGACAAAAGCAGAAAACTCAAATATTTCATATACTTTTTTGTTATTTTGTTGTGAAATATGGACAAAAACAGAAAGCTAAAATATTTCAGATACTCTTTCGTTGTTTTTTCGTTATTTTGTTGCGCAATAATGACAAAAACAGAAAACTTAATTATTTCAGATATTTTTTTGTTTTTTTTTGTTATTTTGTTGTGAAATATGGACAAAAACAGAAAACTCAAATATATCAGATACTTCTTTTTTAATTTTTCGTTATTTTGTTGCGACATATGGACAAAAACAGAAAAATCAAATATTTCAGATACTTTTTTGTTTTTTTTTTTCGTTATGTTGTTGCGAAATATGTACAAAAATAGAAAACTCAAATATTTCAGATACTTTATTGTTTTTTTTTCGTTATTTTATTGCGAAATATGGACAAAAACAGAAAGCTGAAATATTTCTGATACTCTTTCGTTGTTTTCTCGTTATTTTGTTGCGAAATATGGACAAAAACAGAATACTCAAATATTTCAGATATTTTTTTTTTTTTTTTTCGTTATTTTGTTGGGAAATATGGACAAAAACAGAAAACTTAAATATTTCAGATACTTTTTTGTTTGTTTGTTTCCTTATTTTGTTGAGAAATATGGACAAAATTAGAAAACTCAAATATTTCAAATATTTTTATGTTTTTTTTTTCGTTATTTTGTTGCGAAATATGGGCAAACACAGAATGCTCAAATATTTCAGATACTTTTATGTTTTTTTTTTCGTTATTTTGTTGCGAAATATGGACAAAACTAGAAAAAACAAATATTTCAGATATTTTTTTTTTCGTTATTTTGTTGCGAAATATGGACAAAAACAGAAAGCACAAATATTTCAGATACTTTTATGTTGTTTTTCGTTATTTTGTTTCCAATTATGGGCAAAAAATTTCGTTATTTTGTTTCCAATTATGCGCAAAAAATGAAAACTCAAATATTTCAGCTTCTTTTGTTTTTTTCGATATTTAGTTGCGAAATATAGACAAAAAAGAAAACTCAAATACTTCAGATAGTTTTTTGTTTTGTTTTCGTTATATTGTTGCGAAATATGGACAAAACCAGAAAACTCAAATATTTCAGATACTTTTGGACAAAAACAGAAAACTAAAATATTTCAGATACTTTTTTGTTTGTTTTTTTCCTTATTTTGTTGAGAAATATGGGCAAAAAATGATAACTAAAAATATTTCAGATTTTTTTTCGTTATTTTGTTGAGAAATATGGACAAAAGCAGAAAACTCAAATATTTCAGATAATTTTGTGTTTTTCTTTCGTCATTTTGTTGTAAAATATGGACAAAAACAGAAAGCTAAAATATTTCATATACTCTTTCGTTGTTTTTTCGTTATTTTGTTGCGAAATATGGACAAATACAGATATTTTGTTGTGAAATACGGATAAAACCAGAAAACTCAAATATTTCAGATACTTCTTTTTTATTTTTTCGTTATTTTGTTGCGAAATATGGACAAAAACAGAAAAATTCAAATTTTGTTATTTTGTTGCGAAATATGGACAAAAACAAAAAACTCAAATATTTCAGATTTTTTTTTGTTTTTTTTTCGTTATTTTGTTTCCAAATATGGGCAAAAAATGAAAACTAAAATATTTCAGATTCTTTTCGTTTTTTTTTCGTTATTTTGTTCCGAAATATGGACAAAAACAGAAAGCTCAAATATTTCAGATACTTTCTTGTTATTTTTTCATTATTTTGTTGCGAAATATGGACAAAAACAGAAAGCTGAAATATTTCAGATACTCTATGTTGTTTTTTCGTTATTTTGTTGCGAAATATGGACAAAAAAAAACTCAAATATTTCAGATTTTTTTTTGTTTTTTTTTCGTTATTTTGTTTCCAAATATGGGCAAAAAATGAAAACTAAAATATTTCAGATTCTTTTCGTTTTTTTTTTTCGTTATTTTGTTCCGAAATATGGACAAAAACAGAAAGCTCAAATATTTCAGATACTTTTATGTTGTTTTTCGTTATTTTGTTTCCAATTATGGGCAAAAAATTTCGTTATTTTGTTTCCAATTATGGGCAAAAAATGAAAACTCAAATATTTGAGCTTCTTTTGTTTTTTTCGATATTTAGTTGCGAAATATAGACAAAAACAGAAAACTCAAATACTTCAGATAGTTTTTTGTTTTTGTTCGTTATTTTGTTGTGAAATATGCACTAAAAAAGAAAACTCAAATATGTCAGATACTTCTGTGTTATTTTTTCGGTATTTTGTTGCGAAATATGGACAAAAATAGAAAACTCAAATATTTCAGATAGTTTTTTGTTTTTTTTTCGTTATTTTGTTGCGAAATATGGACAAATACAGAATACTCAAATATTTCAGATATTTTTTTGTTTTTTTTCCAGATATTTTGTTGTGAAATACGGATAAAACCAGAAAACTCAAATATTTCAGATACTTCTTTTTTATCTTTTCGTTATTTTGTTGCGAAATATGGACAAAAACAGAAAAATTCAAATTTCGTTATTTTGTTGCGAAATATGGACAAAAACAAAAAACTCAAATATTTCTGATAGTTTTTTGTTTTTTTTTTCGTTGTTTTGTTGCGAAATATTGCCAGAAACAGAAAACTCAAATATTTCAGATACTTTCTTGTTATTTTTTCGTTATTTTGTTGCGAAATATGGACAAAAACAGAAAGCTAAAATATTTCAGATACTCTATGTTGTTTTTTCGTTATTTTGTTGCGAAATATGGACAAAAAAAAACTCTAATATTTCAGATTTTTTTTTGTTTTTTTTTCGTTATTTTGTTTCCAAATATGGGCAAAAAATGAAAACTAAAATATTTCAGATTCTTTTCGTTTTTTTTTTTCGTTATTTTGTTCCGAAATATGGACAAAAACAGAAAGCTAAAATATTTCAGATACTCTTTCGTTGTTTTTTCGTTATTTTGTTGCGCAATAATGACAAAAACAGAAAACTTAAATATTTCAGATATTGTTTTTTTTTTGTTATTTTGTTGTGAAATATGGACAAAAACAGAAAGCTCAAATATTTCAGATACTTTTGGACAAAAACAGAAAACTAAAATATTTCAGATACTTTTTTGTTTGTTTTTTTCCTTATTTTGTTGAGAAATATGGGCAATATTTTCTTCGTTTTTTTTTCGTTATTTTGTTGCGAAATATGGACAAAAGCAGAAAACTCAAATATTTCAGATACTTTTTTGTTATTTTGTTGTGAAATATGGACAAAAACAGAAAGCTAAAATATTTCAGATACTCTTTCGTTGTTTTTTCGTTATTTTGTTGCGCAATAATGACAAAAACAGAAAACTTAAATATTTCAGATATTGTTTTTTTTTTGTTATTTTGTTGTGAAATATGGACAAAAACAGAAAGCTCAAATATTTCAGATACTTCTTTTTTATTTTTTCGTTATTTTGTTGCGAAATATGGACAAAACCAGAAAACTCAAATATTTCAGATACTTTTGGACAAAAACAGAAAACTAAAATATTTCAGATACTTTTTTGTTTGTTTTTTTCCTTATTTTGTTGAGAAATATGGGCAAAAAATGATAACTAAAATATTTCAGATTTTTTTCGTTATTTTGTTGAGAAATATGGACAAAAGCAGAAAACTCAAATATTTCAGATAATTTTGTGTTTTTCTTTCGTCATTTTGTTGTAAAATATGGAGAAAAACAGAAAGCTAAAATATTTCATATACTCTTTCGTTGTTTTTTCGTTATTTTGTTGCGAAATATGGACAAATACAGATATTTTGTTGTGAAATACGGATAAAACCAGAAAACTCAAATATTTCAGATACTTCTTTTTTATTTTTTCGTTTTTTTGTTGCGAAATATGGACAAAAACAGAAAAATTCAAATTTTGTTATTTTGTTGCGAAATATGGACAAAAACAAAAAACTCAAATATTTCTGATAGTTTTTTGTTTTTTTTTTCGTTGTTTTGTTGCGAAATATTGCCAGAAACAGAAAACTCAAATATTTCAGATACTTTCTTGTTATTTTTTCGTTATTTTGTTGCGAAATATGGACAAAAACAGAAAGCTAAAATATTTCAGATACTCTATGTTGTTTTTTCGTTATTTTGTTGCGAAATATGGACAAAAAAAAACTCAAATATTTCAGATTTTTTTTTGTTTTTTTTTCGTAATTTTGTTTCCAAATATGGGCAAAAAATGAAAACTAAAATATTTCAGATTCTTTTCGTTTTTTTTTTTCGTTATTTTGTTCCGAAATATGGACAAAAACAGAAAGCTCAAATATTTCAGATACTTTTATGTTGTTTTTCGTTATTTTGTTTCCAATTATGGGCAAAAAATGAAAACTCAAATATTTGAGCTTCTTTTGTTTTTTTCGATATTTAGTTGCGAAATATAGACAAAAACAGAAAACTCAAATACTTCAGATAGTTTTTTGTTTTTTTTTCGTTATTTTGTTGCGAAATATGGACAAAACCAGAAAACTCAAATATTTCAGATACTTTTTTCTTTGTTTTTTTCCTTATTTTGTTGAGAAATATGGGCAATATTTTCTTCGTTTTTTTTTTCGTTATTTTGTTGCGAAATATGGACAAAAGCAGAAAACTCAAATATTTCAGATACTTTTTTGTTATTTTGTTGTGAAATATGGACAAAAACAGAAAGCTAAAATATTTCAGATACTCTTTCGTTGTTTTTTCGTTATTTTGTTGCGCAATAATGACAAAAACAGAAAACTTAAATATTTCAGATATTTTTTTGTTTTTTTTTGTTATTTTGTTGTGAAATATGGACAAAAACAGAAAACTCAAATATTTCAGATACTTCTTTTTTATTTTTTCGTTATTTTGTTGCGAAATATGGACAAAACCAGAAAACTCAAATATTTCAGATACTTTTGGACAAAAACAGAAAACTAAAATATTTCAGATACTTTTTTGTTTGTTTTTTTGCTTATTTTGTTGAGAAATATGGGCAAAAAATGATAACTAAAATATTTCAGATTTTTTTTTCGTTATTTTGTTGAGAAATATGGACAAAAGCAGAAAACTCAAATATTTCAGATAATTTTGTGTTTTGCTTTCGTCATTTTGTTGTAAAATATGGACAAAAACAAAAAGCTAAAATATTTCATATACTCTTTCGTTGTTTTTTCGTTATTTTGTTGCGAAATATGGACAAATACAGATATTTTGTTGTGAAATACGGATAAAACCAGAAAACTCAAATATTTCAGATACTTCTATTTTATTTTTTCGTTATTTTGTTGCGAAATATGGACAAAAACAGAAAAATTCAAATTTTGTTATTTTGTTGCGAAATATGGACAAAAACAAAAAACTCAAATATTTCTGATAGTTTTTTGTTTTTTTTTTCGTTGTTTTGTTGCGAAATATTGCCAGAAACAGAAAACTCAAATATTTCAGATACTTTCTTGTTATTTTTTCGTTATTTTGTTGCGAAATATGGACAAAAACAGAAAGCTAAAATATTTCAGATACTCTATGTTGTTTTTTCGTTATTTTGTTTCCAATTATGGGCAAAAAATTTCGTTATTTTGTTTCCAATTATGGGCAAAAAATGAAAACTCAAATATTTGAGCTTCTTTTGTTTTTTTCGATATTTAGTTGCGAAATATAGACAAAAACAGAAAACTCAAATACTTCAGATAGTTTTTTGTTTTTTTTTCGTTATTTTTTTGCGAAATATGGACAAAACCAGAAAACTCAAATATTTCAGATACTTTTTTGTTTGTTTTTTTCCTTATTTTGTTGAGAAATATGGGCAATATTTTCTTCGTTTTTTTTTTTCGTTATTTTGTTGCGTAATATGGACAAAAGCAGAAAACTCAAATATTTCAGATACTTTTTTGTTATTTTGTTGTGAAATATGGACAAAAACAGAAAGCTAAAATATTTCAGATACTCTTTCGTTGTTTTTTCGTTATTTTGTTGCGCAATAATGACAAAAACAGAAAACTTAAATATTTCAGATATTTTTTTTGTTTTTTTTTTTGTTATTTTGTCGTGAAATATGGAGGAAAACAGAAAACTCAAATATTTCAGATACTTCTTTTTTATTTTTTCGTTATTTTGTTGCGACATATGGACAAAAACAGAAACATCAAATATTTCAGATACTTTTTTGTTTTTTTTTTTTCGTTATGTTGTTGCGAAATATGTACAAAAATAAAAAACTCAAATATTTCAGATACTTTTTTGTTTTTTTTTCGTTATTTTATTGCGAAATATGGACAAAAACAGAAAGCTGAAATATTTCTGATACTCTTTCGTTGTTTTCTCGTTATTTTGTTGCGAAATATGGACAAAAACAGAATATTCAAATATTTCAGATATTTTTTGTTTTTTTTTTCGTTATTTTGTTCCGAAATATGAACAAAAACAGAAAAATCAAATATTTCAGATACTTTTTTGTTTTTTTTTTTTCGTTATTTTGTTGCGAAATATGGACAAAAGCAGAAAACTCAAATATTTCAGATACTTTTTTTTTTTTCGTTAATTTGTTGTGAAATATGGACAAAACAGAAAGCTAAAATATTTCAGATACTCTTTCGTTGTTTTTTCGTTATTTTGTTGCGAAATATGGACAAAAAAAAACTCAAATATTTCAGATATTTTTTTGTTTTTTTTTTCGTTATTTTGTTTCCAAATATGGGCAAAAAAGGAAAACTAAAATATTTTAGACTCTTTTTCGTTTTTTTTTTTCGTTATTTTGTTGCGAAATATGGAGAAAAACAGAAAACTCAAATATTTCAGATTATTTTGTTTTTTCGATATTTAGTTGTGAAATATAGACAAAAGCAGAAAACTCAAATATTTCAGATACTTTTTTGTTTTTTTTCGTTATTTTATTGTGAAATATGCACAAAAACAAAAAAATCAAATATTTCAGTTACTTTTTTTTTTTTTTTTCGTTATTTTGTTGCGAAATATTGACAAAAGCAGAAACCTCCAATATTTCAGATACTTTTTTTTTTGTCGTTAATTTGTTGTGAAATATGGACAAAAACAGAAAGCTAAAATATTTCAGATACTCTTTCGTAGGTTTTTCGTTATCTTGTTGTGAAATATGGACAAAAACAGAAAACTCAAATATGTCAGATACTTCTTTTTTATTTTTTCGTTATTTTGTTGCGAAATATGGACAAAAACAGAAAAATCTGTCTCTAACTCTGTCACTGTCTCTGTCTCTGTCTCTGTCTCTGTCTCTGTCTCTGTCTCTGTCTCTGTCTCTGTCTCTGTCTCTGTCTCTGTCTCTGTCTCTGTCTCTGTCTCT
>CAWVQG010000083.1:47500-75000 GCA_963932195.1 Empis livida
CTGTCTCTGTCTCTGTCTCTGTCTCTGTCTCTGTCTCTGTCTCTGTCTCTGTCTCTGTCTCTGTCTCTGTCTCTGTCTCTGTCTCTGTCTCTGTCTCTGTCTCTGTCTCTGTCTCTGTCTCTGTCTCTGTCTCTGTCTCTGTCTCTGTCTCTGTCTCTGTCTCTGTCTCTGTCTCTGTCTCTGTCTCTGTCTCTGTCTCTGTCTCTGTCTCTGTCTCTGTCTCTGTCTCTGTCTCTGTCTCTGTCTCTGTCTCTGTCTCTGTCTCTGTCTCTGTCTCTGTCTCTGTCTCTGTCTCTGTCTCTGTCTCTGTCTCTGTCTCTGTCTCTGTCTCTGTCTCTGTCTCTGTCTCTGTCT
Organism: Empis livida; assembly: GCA_963932195.1. NCBI lineage: Eukaryota > Metazoa > Arthropoda > Insecta > Diptera > Empididae > Empis > Empis livida. The sequence goes on from CAWVQG010000083.1 coordinate 47,855, forward strand.
CTGTCTCAGTCTCTGTCTCTGTCTCTGTCTCTGTCTCTGTCTCTGTCTCTGTCTCTGTCTCTGTCTCTGTCTCTGTCTCTGTCTCTGTCTCTGTCTCTGTCTCTGTCTCTGTCTCTGTCTCTGTCTCTGTCTCTGTCTCTGTCTCTGTCTCTGTCTCTGTCTCTGTCTCTGTCTCTGTCTCTGTCTCTGTCTCTGTCTCTGTCTCTGTCTCTGTCTCTGTCTCTGTCTCTGTCTCTGTCTCTGTCTCTGTCTCTGTCTCTGTCTCTGTCTCTGTCTCTGTCTCTGTCTCTGTCTCTGTCTCTGTCTCTGTCTCTGTCTCTGTCTCTGTCTCTGTCTCTGTCTCTGTCTCTGTCTCTGTCTCTGTCTCTGTCTCTGTCTCTGTCTCTGTCTCTGTCTCTGTCTCTGTCTCTGTCTCTGTCTCTGTCTCTGTCTCTGTCTCTGTCTCTGTCTCTGTCTCTGTCTCTGTCTCTGTCTCTGTCTCTGTCTCTGTCTCTGTCTCTGTCTCTGTCTCTGTCTCTGTCTCTGTCTCTGTCTCTGTCTCTGTCTCTGTCTCTGTCTCTGTCTCTGTCTCTGTCTCTGTCTCTGTCTCTGTCTCTGTCTCTGTCTCTGTCTCTGTCTCTGTCTCTGTCTCTGTCTCTGTCTCTGTCTCTGTCTCTGTCTCTGTCTCTGTCTCTGTCTCTGTCTCTGTCTCTGTCTCTGTCTCTGTCTCTGTCTCTGTCTCTGTCTCTGTCTCTGTCTCTGTCTCTGTCTCTGTCTCTGTCTCTGTCTCTGTCTCTGTCTCTGTCTCTGTCTCTGTCTCTGTCTCTGTCTCTGTCTCTGTCTCTGTCTCTGTCTCTGTCTCTGTCTCTGTCTCTGTCTCTGTCTCTGTCTCTGTCTCTGTCTCTGTCTCTGTCTCTGTCTCTGTCCCTGTCCCTGTCCCTGTCTCTGTCTCTGTCTCTGTCTCTGTCTCTGTCTCTGTCTCTGTCTCTGTCTCTGTCTCTGTCTCTATCTCTATCTCTGTCTCTGTCTCTGTCTCTGTCTCTGTCTCTGTCTCTGTCTCTGTCTCTGTCTCTGTCTCTGTCTCTGTCTCTGTCTCTGTCTCTGTCTCTGTCTCTGTCTCTGTCTCTGTCTCTGTCTCTGTCTCTGTCTCTGTCTCTGTCTCTGTCTCTGTCTCTGTCTCTGTCTCTGTCTCTGTCTCTGTCTCTGTCTCTGTCTCTGTCTCTGTCTCTGTCTCTGTCTCTGTCTCTGTCTCTGTCTCTGTCTCTGTCTCTGTCTCTGTCTCTGTCTCTGTCTCTGTCTCTGTCTCTGTCTCTGTCTCTGTCTCTGTCTCTGTCTCTGTCTCTGTCTCTGTCTCTGTCTCTGTCTCTGTCTCTGTCTCTGTCTCTGTCTCTGTCTCTGTCTCTGTCTCTGTCTCTGTCTCTGTCTCTGTCTCTGTCTCTGTCTCTGTCTCTGTCTCTGTCTCTGTCTCTGTCTCTGTCTCTATCTCTGTCTCTGTCTCTGTCTCTGTCTCTGTCTCTGTCTCTGTCTCTGTCTCTGTCTCTGTCTCTGTCTCTGTCTCTGTCTCTGTCTCTGTCTCTGTCTCTGTCTCTGTCTCTGTCTCTCTCTCTCTCTCTCTCTCTGTCTCTGTCTCTGTCTCTGTCTCTGTCTCTGTCTCTGTCTCTGTCTCTGTCTCTGTCTCTGTCTCTGTCTCTGTCTCTGTCTCTGTCTCTGTCTCTGTCCCTGTCTCTGTCTCTGTCTCTGTCTCTGTCTCTGTCTCTGTCTCTGTCTCTGTCTCTGTCTCTGTCTCTGTCTCTGTCTCTGTCTCTGTCTCTGTCTCTGTCTCTGTCTCTGTCTCTGTCTCTGTCTCTGTCTCTGTCTCTGTCTCTGTCTCTGTCTCTGTCTCTGTCTCTGTCTCTGTCTCTGTCTCTGTCTCTGTCTCTGTCTCTGTCTCTGTCTCTGTCTCTGTCTCTGTCTCTGTCTCTGTCTCTGTCTCTGTCTCTGTCTCTGTCTCTGTCTCTGTCTCTGTCTCTGTCTCTGTCTCTGTCTCTGTCTCTGTCTCTGTCTCTGTCTCTGTCTCTGTCTCTGTCTCTGTCTCTGTCTCTGTCTCTGTCTCTGTCTCTGTCTCTGTCTCTGTCTCTGTCTCTGTCTCTGTCTCTGTCTCTGTCTCTGTCTCTGTCTCTGTCTCTGTCTCTGTCTCTGTCTCTGTCTCTGTCTCTGTCTCTGTCTCTCTCTCTCTCTCTCTCTGTCTCTGTCTCTGTCTCTGTCTCTGTCTCTGTCCTCTGTCTCTGTCTCTGTCTCTGTCTCTGTCTCTGTCTCTGTCTCTGTCTCTGTCTCTGTCTCTGTCTCTGTCTCTGTCTCTGTCTCTGTCTCTGTCTCTGTCTCTGTCTCTGTCTCTGTCTCTGTCTCTGTCTCTGTCTCTGTCTCTGTCTCTGTCTCTGTCTCTGTCTCTGTCTCTGTCTCTGTCTCTGTCTCTGTCTCTGTCTCTGTCTCTGTCTCTGTCTCTGTCTCTGTCTCTGTCTCTGTCTCTGTCTCTGTCTCTGTCTCTGTCTCTGTCTCTGTCTCTGTCTCTGTCTCTGTCTCTGTCTCTGTCTCTGTCTCTGTCTCTGTCTCTGTCTCTGTCTCTGTCTCTGTCTCTGTCTCTGTCTCTGTCTCTGTCTCTGTCTCTGTCTCTGTCTCTGTCTCTGTCTCTGTCTCTGTCTCTGTCTCTGTCTCTGTCTCTGTCTCTGTCTCTGTCTCTGTCTCTGTCTCTGTCTCTGTCTCTGTCTCTGTCTCTGTCTCTGTCTCTGTCTCTGTCTCTGTCTCTGTCTCTGTCTCTGTCTCTGTCTCTGTCTCTGTCTCTGTCTCTGTCTCTGTCTCTGTCTCTGTCTCTGTCTCTGTCTCTGTCTCTGTCTCTGTCTCTGCCCCTGCCCCTGCCCCTGCCCCTGCCCCTGCCCCTGCCCCTGTCTCTGTCTCTGCCCCTGTCTCTGTCTCTGTCTCTGTCTCTGTCTCTGTCTCTGTCTCTGTCTCTGTCTCTGTCTCTGTCTCTGCACCTGCCCCTGCCCCTGCCCCTGTCTCTGTCTCTGCCCCTGTCTCTGTCTCTGTCTCTGTCTCTGTCTCTGTCTCTGTCTCTGTCTCTGTCTCTGTCTCTGTCTCTGTCTCTGTCTCTGTCTCTGTCTCTGTCTCTGTCTCTGTCTCTGTCTCTGTCTCTGTCTCTGTCTCTGTCTCTGTCTCTGTCTCTGTCTCTGTCTCTGTCTCTGTCTCTGTCTCTGTCTCTGTCTCTGTCTCTGTCTCTGTCTCTGTCTCTGTCTCTGTCTCTGTCTCTGTCTCTGTCTCTGTCTCTGTCTCTGTCTCTGTCTCTGTCTCTGTCTCTGTCTCTGTCTCTGTCTCTGTCTCTGTCTCTGTCTCTGTCTCTGTCTCTGCCTCTGCCCCTGCCCCTGTCTCTGTCTCTGCCTCTGCCTCTGCCCCTGTCTCTGTCTCTGTCTCTGTCTCTGTCTCTGTCTCTGTCTCTGTCTCTGTCTCTGTCTCTGTCTCTGTCTCTGTCTCTGTCTCTGTCTCTGTCTCTGTCTCTGTCTCTGTCTCTGTCTCTGTCTCTGTCTCTGTCTCTGTCTCTGTCTCTGTCTCTGTCTCTGTCTCTGTCTCTGTCTCTGTCTCTGTCTCTGTCTCTGTCTCTGTCTCTGTCTCTGTCTCTGTCTCTGTCTCTGTCTCTGTCTCTGTCTCTGTCTCTGTCTCTGTCTCTGTCTCTGTCTCTGTCTCTGTCTCTGTCTCTGTCTCTGTCTCTGTCTCTGTCTCTGTCTCTGTCTCTGTCTCTGTCTCTGTCTCTGTCTCTGTCTCTGTCTCTGTCTCTGTCTCTGTCTCTGTCTCTGTCTCTGTCTCTGTCTCTGTCTCTGTCTCTGTCTCTGTCTCTGTCTCTGTCTCTGTCTCTGTCTCTGTCTCTGTCTCTGTCTCTGTCTCTGTCTCTGTCTCTGTCTCTGTCTCTGTCTCTGTCTCTGTCTCTGTCTCTGTCTCTGTCTCTGTCTCTGTCTCTGTCTCTGTCTCTGTCTCTGTCTCTGTCTCTGTCTCTGTCTCTGTCTCTGTCTCTGTCTCTGTCTCTGTCTCTGTCTCTGTCTCTGTCTCTGTCTCTGTCTCTGTCTCTGTCTCTGTCTCTGTCTCTGTCTCTGTCTCTGTCTCTGTCTCTGTCTCTGTCTCTGTCTCTGTCTCTGTCTCTGTCTCTGTCTCTGTCTCTGTCTCTGTCTCTGTCTCTGTCTCTGTCTCTGTCTCTGTCTCTCTCTGTCTCTGTCTCTGTCTCTGTCTCTGTCTCTGTCTCTGTCTCTGTCTCTGTCTCTGTCTCTGTCTCTGTCTCTGTCTCTGTCTCTGTCTCTGTCTCTGTCTCTGTCTCTGTCTCTGTCTCTGTCTCTGTCTCTGTCTCTGTCTCTGTCTCTGTCTCTGTCTCTGTCTCTGTCTCTGTCTCTGTCTCTGTCTCTGTCTCTGTCTCTGTCTCTGTCTCTGTCTCTGTCTCTGTCTCTGTCTCTGTCTCTGTCTCTGTCTCTGTCTCTGTCTCTGTCTCTGTCTCTGTCTCTGTCTCTGTCTCTGTCTCTGTCTCTGTCTCTGTCTCTGTCTCTGTCTCTGTCTCTGTCTCTGTCTCTGTCTCTGTCTCTGTCTCTGTCTCTGTCTCTGTCTCTGTCTCTGTCTCTGTCTCTGTCTCTGTCTCTGTCTCTGTCTCTGTCTCTGTCTCTGTCTCTGTCTCTGTCTCTGTCTCTGTCTCTGTCTCTGTCTCTGTCTCTGTCTCTGTCTCTGTCTCTGTCTCTGTCTCTGTCTCTGTCTCTGTCTCTGTCTCTGTCTCTGTCTCTGTCTCTGTCTCTGTCTCTGTCTCTGTCTCTGTCTCTGTCTCTGTCTCTGTCTCTGTCTCTGTCTCTGTCTCTGTCTCTGTCTCTGTCTCTGTCTCTGTCTCTGTCTCTGTCTCTGTCTCTGTCTCTGTCTCTGTCTCTGTCTCTGTCTCTGTCTCTGTCTCTGTCTCTGTCTCTGTCTCTGTCTCTGTCTCTGTCTCTGTCTCTGTCTCTGTCTCTGTCTCTGTCTCTGTCTCTGTCTCTGTCTCTGTCTCTGTCTCTGTCTCTGTCTCTGTCTCTGTCTCTGTCTCTGTCTCTGTCTCTGTCTCTGTCTCTGTCTCTGTCTCTGTCTCTGTCTCTGTCTCTGTCTCTGTCTCTGTCTCTGTCTCTGTCTCTGTCTCTGTCTCTGTCTCTGTCTCTGTCTCTGTCTCTGTCTCTGTCTCTGTCTCTGTCTCTGTCTCTGTCTCTGTCTCTGTCTCTGTCTCTGTCTCTGTCTCTGTCTCTGTCTCTGTCTCTGTCTCTCTCTCTCTCTCTGTCTCTGTCTCTGTCTCTGTCTCTGTCTCTGTCTCTGTCTCTGTCTCTGTCTCTGTCTCTGTCTCTGTCTCTGTCTCTGTCTCTGTCTCTGTCTCTGTCTCTGTCTCTGTCTCTGTCTCTGTCTCTGTCTCTGTCTCTGTCTCTGTCTCTGTCTCTGTCTCTGTCTCTGTCTCTGTCTCTGTCTCTCTCTGTCTCTGTCTCTGTCTCTGTCTCTGTCTCTGTCTCTGTCTCTGTCTCTGTCTCTGTCTCTGTCTCTGTCTCTGTCTCTGTCTCTGTCTCTGTCTCTGTCTCTGTCTCTGTCTCTGTCTCTGTCTCTGTCTCTGTCTCTGTCTCTGTCTCTGTCTCTGTCTCTGTCTCTGTCTCTGTCTCTGTCTCTGTCTCTGTCTCTGTCTCTGTCTCTGTCTCTGTCTCTGTCTCTGTCTCTGTCTCTGTCTCTGTCTCTGTCTCTGTCTCTGTCTCTGTCTCTGTCTCTGTCTCTGTCTCTGTCTCTGTCTCTGTCTCTGTCTCTGTCTCTGTCTCTGTCTCTGTCTCTGTCTCTGTCTCTGTCTCTGTCTCTGTCTCTGTCTCTGTCTCTGTCTCTGTCTCTGTCTCTGTCTCTCTCTCTCTCTCGTCTCTGTCTCTGTCTCTGTCTCTGTCTCTGTCTCTGTCTCTGTCTCTGTCTCTGTCTCTGTCTCTGTCTCTGTCTCTGTCTCTGTCTCTGTCTCTGTCTCTGTCTCTGTCTCTGTCTCTGTCTCTGTCTCTGTCTCTGTCTCTGTCTCTGTCTCTGTCTCTGTCTCTGTCTCTGTCTCTGTCTCTGTCTCTGTCTCTGTCTCTGTCTCTGTCTCTGTCTCTGTCTCTGTCTCTGTCTCTGTCTCTGTCTCTGTCTCTGTCTCTGTCTCTGTCTCTGTCTCTGTCTCTGTCTCTGTCTCTGTCTCTGTCTCTGTCTCTGTCTCTGTCTCTGTCTCTGTCTCTGTCTCTGTCTCTGTCTCTGTCTCTGTCTCTGTCTCTGTCTCTGTCTCTGTCTCTGTCTCCTCTGTCTCTGTCTCTGTCTCTGTCTCTGTCTCTGTCTCTGTCTCTGTCTCTGTCTCTGTCTCTGTCTCTGTCTCTGTCTCTGTCTCTGTCTCTGTCTCTGTCTCTGTCTCTGTCTCTGTCTCTGTCTCTGTCTCTGTCTCTGTCTCTGTCTCTGTCTCTGTCTCTGTCTCTGTCTCTGTCTCTGTCTCTGTCTCTGTCTCTGTCTCTGTCTCTGTCTCTGTCTCTGTCTCTGTCTCTGTCTCTGTCTCTGTCTCTGTCTCTGTCTCTGTCTCTGTCTCTGTCTCTGTCTCTGTCTCTGTCTCTGTCTCTGTCTCTGTCTCTGTCTCTGTCTCTGTCTCTGTCTCTGTCTCTGTCTCTGTCTCTGTCTCTGTCTCTGTCTCTGTCTCTGTCTCTGTCTCTGTCTCTGTCTCTGTCTCTGTCTCTGTCTCTGTCTCTGTCTCTGTCTCTGTCTCTGTCTCTGTCTCTGTCTCTGTCTCTGTCTCTGTCTCTGTCTCTGTCTCTGTCTCTGTCTCTGTCTCTGTCTCTGTCTCTGTCTCTGTCTCTGTCTCTGTCTCTGTCTCTGTCTCTGTCTCTGTCTCTGTCTCTGTCTCTGTCTCTGTCTCTGTCTCTGTCTCTGTCTCTGTCTCTGTCTCTGTCTCTGTCTCTGTCTCTGTCTCTGTCTCTGTCTCTGTCTCTGTCTCTGTCTCTGTCTCTGTCTCTGTCTCTGTCTCTGTCTCTGTCTCTGTCTCTGTCTCTGTCTCTGTCTCTGTCTCTGTCTCTGTCTCTGTCTCTGTCTCTGTCTCTGTCTCTGTCTCTGTCTCTGTCTCTGTCTCTGTCTCTGTCTCTGTCTCTGTCTCTGTCTCTGTCTCTGTCTCTGTCTCTGTCTCTGTCTCTGTCTCTGTCTCTGTCTCTGTCTCTGTCTCTGTCTCTGTCTCTGTCTCTGTCTCTGTCTCTGTCTCTGTCTCTGTCTCTGTCTCTGTCTCTGTCTCTGTCTCTGTCTCTGTCTCTGTCTCTGTCTCTGTCTCTGTCTCTGTCTCTGTCTCTGTCTCTGTCTCTGTCTCTGTCTCTGTCTCTGTCTCTGTCTCTGTCTCTGTCTCTGTCTCTGTCTCTGTCTCTGTCTCTGTCTCTGTCTCTGTCTCTGTCTCTGTCTCTGTCTCTGTCTCTGTCTCTGTCTCTGTCTCTGTCTCTGTCTCTGTCTCTGTCTCTGTCTCTGTCTCTGTCTCTGTCTCTGTCTCTGTCTCTGTCTCTGTCTCTGTCTCTGTCTCTGTCTCTGTCTCTGTCTCTGTCTCTGTCTCTGTCTCTGTCTCTGTCTCTGTCTCTGTCTCTGTCTCTGTCTCTGTCTCTGTCTCTGTCTCTGTCTCTGTCTCTGTCTCTGTCTCTGTCTCTGTCTCTGTCTCTGTCTCTGTCTCTGTCTCTGTCTCTGTCTCTGTCTCTGTCTCTGTCTCTGTCTCTGTCTCTGTCTCTGTCTCTGTCTCTGTCTCTGTCTCTGTCTCTGTCTCTGTCTCTGTCTCTGTCTCTGTCTCTGTCTCTGTCTCTGTCTCTGTCTCTGTCTCTGTCTCTGTCTCTGTCTCTGTCTCTGTCTCTGTCTCTGTCTCTGTCTCTGTCTCTGTCTCTGTCTCTGTCTCTGTCTCTGTCTCTGTCTCTGTCTCTGTCTCTGTCTCTGTCTCTGTCTCTGTCTCTGTCTCTGTCTCTGTCTCTGTCTCTGTCTCTGTCTCTGTCTCTGTCTCTGTCTCTGTCTCTGTCTCTGTCTCTGTCTCTGTCTCTGTCTCTGTCTCTGTCTCTGTCTCTGTCTCTGTCTCTGTCTCTGTCTCTGTCTCTGTCTCTGTCTCTGTCTCTGTCTCTGTCTCTGTCTCTGTCTCTGTCTCTGTCTCTGTCTCTGTCTCTGTCTCTGTCTCTGTCTCTGTCTCTGTCTCTGTCTCTGTCTCTGTCTCTGTCTCTGTCTCTGTCTCTGTCTCTGTCTCTGTCTCTGTCTCTGTCTCTGTCTCTGTCTCTGTCTCTGTCTCTGTCTCTGTCTCTGTCTCTGTCTCTGTCTCTGTCTCTGTCTCTGTCTCTGTCTCTGTCTCTGTCTCTGTCTCTGTCTCTGTCTCTGTCTCTGTCTCTGTCTCTGTCTCTGTCTCTGTCTCTGTCTCTGTCTCTGTCTCTGTCTCTGTCTCTGTCTCTGTCTCTGTCTCTGTCTCTGTCTCTGTCTCTGTCTCTGTCTCTGTCTCTGTCTCTGTCTCTGTCTCTGTCTCTGTCTCTGTCTCTGTCTCTGTCTCTGTCTCTGTCTCTGTCTCTGTCTCTGTCTCTGTCTCTGTCTCTGTCTCTGTCTCTGTCTCTGTCTCTGTCTCTGTCTCTGTCTCTGTCTCTGTCTCTGTCTCTGTCTCTGTCTCTGTCTCTGTCTCTGTCTCTGTCTCTGTCTCTGTCTCTGTCTCTGTCTCTGTCTCTGTCTCTGTCTCTGTCTCTGTCTCTGTCTCTGTCTCTGTCTCTGTCTCTGTCTCTGTCTCTGTCTCTGTCTCTGTCTCTGTCTCTGTCTCTGTCTCTGTCTCTGTCTCTGTCTCTGTCTCTGTCTCTGTCTCTGTCTCTGTCTCTGTCTCTGTCTCTGTCTCTGTCTCTGTCTCTGTCTCTGTCTCTGTCTCTGTCTCTGTCTCTGTCTCTGTCTCTGTCTCTGTCTCTGTCTCTGTCTCTGTCTCTGTCTCTGTCTCTGTCTCTGTCTCTGTCTCTGTCTCTGTCTCTGTCTCTGTCTCTGTCTCTGTCTCTGTCTCTGTCTCTGTCTCTGTCTCTGTCTCTGTCTCTGTCTCTGTCTCTGTCTCTGTCTCTGTCTCTGTCTCTGTCTCTGTCTCTGTCTCTGTCTCTGTCTCTGTCTCTGTCTCTGTCTCTGTCTCTGTCTCTGTCTCTGTCTCTGTCTCTGTCTCTGTCTCTGTCTCTGTCTCTGTCTCTGTCTCTGTCTCTGTCTCTGTCTCTGTCTCTGTCTCTGTCTCTGTCTCTGTCTCTGTCTCTGTCTCTGTCTCTGTCTCTGTCTCTGTCTCTGTCTCTGTCTCTGTCTCTGTCTCTGTCTCTGTCTCTGTCTCTGTCTCTGTCTCTGTCTCTGTCTCTGTCTCTGTCTCTGTCTCTGTCTCTGTCTCTGTCTCTGTCTCTGTCTCTGTCTCTGTCTCTGTCTCTGTCTCTGTCTCTGTCTCTGTCTCTGTCTCTGTCTCTGTCTCTGTCTCTGTCTCTGTCTCTGTCTCTGTCTCTGTCTCTGTCTCTGTCTCTGTCTCTGTCTCTGTCTCTGTCTCTGTCTCTGTCTCTGTCTCTGTCTCTGTCTCTGTCTCTGTCTCTGTCTCTGTCTCTGTCTCTGTCTCTGTCTCTGTCTCTGTCTCTGTCTCTGTCTCTGTCTCTGTCTCTGTCTCTGTCTCTGTCTCTGTCTCTGTCTCTGTCTCTGTCTCTGTCTCTGTCTCTGTCTCTGTCTCTGTCTCTGTCTCTGTCTCTGTCTCTGTCTCTGTCTCTGTCTCTGTCTCTGTCTCTGTCTCTGTCTCTGTCTCTGTCTCTGTCTCTGTCTCTGTCTCTGTCTCTGTCTCTGTCTCTGTCTCTGTCTCTGTCTCTGTCTCTGTCTCTGTCTCTGTCTCTGTCTCTGTCTCTGTCTCTGTCTCTGTCTCTGTCTCTGTCTCTGTCTCTGTCTCTGTCTCTGTCTCTGTCTCTGTCTCTGTCTCTGTCTCTGTCTCTGTCTCTGTCTCTGTCTCTGTCTCTGTCTCTGTCTCTGTCTCTGTCTCTGTCTCTGTCTCTGTCTCTGTCTCTGTCTCTGTCTCTGTCTCTGTCTCTGTCTCTGTCTCTGTCTCTGTCTCTGTCTCTGTCTCTGTCTCTGTCTCTGTCTCTGTCTCTGTCTCTGTCTCTGTCTCTGTCTCTGTCTCTGTCTCTGTCTCTGTCTCTGTCTCTGTCTCTGTCTCTGTCTCTGTCTCTGTCTCTGTCTCTGTCTCTGTCTCTGTCTCTGTCTCTGTCTCTGTCTCTGTCTCTGTCTCTGTCTCTGTCTCTGTCTCTGTCTCTGTCTCTGTCTCTGTCTCTGTCTCTGTCTCTGTCTCTGTCTCTGTCTCTGTCTCTGTCTCTGTCTCTGTCTCTGTCTCTGTCTCTGTCTCTGTCTCTGTCTCTGTCTCTGTCTCTGTCTCTGTCTCTGTCTCTGTCTCTGTCTCTGTCTCTGTCTCTGTCTCTGTCTCTGTCTCTGTCTCTGTCTCTGTCTCTGTCTCTGTCTCTGTCTCTGTCTCTGTCTCTGTCTCTGTCTCTGTCTCTGTCTCTGTCTCTGTCTCTGTCTCTGTCTCTGTCTCTGTCTCTGTCTCTGTCTCTGTCTCTGTCTCTGTCTCTGTCTCTGTCTCTGTCTCTGTCTCTGTCTCTGTCTCTGTCTCTGTCTCTGTCTCTGTCTCTGTCTCTGTCTCTGTCTCTGTCTCTGTCTCTGTCTCTGTCTCTGTCTCTGTCTCTGTCTCTGTCTCTGTCTCTGTCTCTGTCTCTGTCTCTGTCTCTGTCTCTGTCTCTGTCTCTGTCTCTGTCTCTGTCTCTGTCTCTGTCTCTGTCTCTGTCTCTGTCTCTGTCTCTGTCTCTGTCTCTGTCTCTGTCTCTGTCTCTGTCTCTGTCTCTGTCTCTGTCTCTGTCTCTGTCTCTGTCTCTGTCTCTGTCTCTGTCTCTGTCTCTGTCTCTGTCTCTGTCTCTGTCTCTGTCTCTGTCTCTGTCTCTGTCTCTGTCTCTGTCTCTGTCTCTGTCTCTGTCTCTGTCTCTGTCTCTGTCTCTGTCTCTGTCTCTGTCTCTGTCTCTGTCTCTGTCTCTGTCTCTGTCTCTGTCTCTGTCTCTGTCTCTGTCTCTGTCTCTGTCTCTGTCTCTGTCTCTGTCTCTGTCTCTGTCTCTGTCTCTGTCTCTGTCTCTGTCTCTGTCTCTGTCTCTGTCTCTGTCTCTGTCTCTGTCTCTGTCTCTGTCTCTGTCTCTGTCTCTGTCTCTGTCTCTGTCTCTGTCTCTGTCTCTGTCTCTGTCTCTGTCTCTGTCTCTGTCTCTGTCTCTGTCTCTGTCTCTGTCTCTGTCTCTGTCTCTGTCTCTGTCTCTGTCTCTGTCTCTGTCTCTGTCTCTGTCTCTGTCTCTGTCTCTGTCTCTGTCTCTGTCTCTGTCTCTGTCTCTGTCTCTGTCTCTGTCTCTGTCTCTGTCTCTGTCTCTGTCTCTGTCTCTGTCTCTGTCTCTGTCTCTGTCTCTGTCTCTGTCTCTGTCTCTGTCTCTGTCTCTGTCTCTGTCTCTGTCTCTGTCTCTGTCTCTGTCTCTGTCTCTGTCTCTGTCTCTGTCTCTGTCTCTGTCTCTGTCTCTGTCTCTGTCTCTGTCTCTGTCTCTGTCTCTGTCTCTGTCTCTGTCTCTGTCTCTGTCTCTGTCTCTGTCTCTGTCTCTGTCTCTGTCTCTGTCTCTGTCTCTGTCTCTGTCTCTGTCTCTGTCTCTGTCTCTGTCTCTGTCTCTGTCTCTGTCTCTGTCTCTGTCTCTGTCTCTGTCTCTGTCTCTGTCTCTGTCTCTGTCTCTGTCTCTGTCTCTGTCTCTGTCTCTGTCTCTGTCTCTGTCTCTGTCTCTGTCTCTGTCTCTGTCTCTGTCTCTGTCTCTGTCTCTGTCTCTGTCTCTGTCTCTGTCTCTGTCTCTGTCTCTGTCTCTGTCTCTGTCTCTGTCTCTGTCTCTGTCTCTGTCTCTGTCTCTGTCTCTGTCTCTGTCTCTGTCTCTGTCTCTGTCTCTGTCTCTGTCTCTGTCTCTGTCTCTGTCTCTGTCTCTGTCTCTGTCTCTGTCTCTGTCTCTGTCTCTGTCTCTGTCTCTGTCTCTGTCTCTGTCTCTGTCTCTGTCTCTGTCTCTGTCTCTGTCTCTGTCTCTGTCTCTGTCTCTGTCTCTGTCTCTGTCTCTGTCTCTGTCTCTGTCTCTGTCTCTGTCTCTGTCTCTGTCTCTGTCTCTGTCTCTGTCTCTGTCTCTGTCTCTGTCTCTGTCTCTGTCTCTGTCTCTGTCTCTGTCTCTGTCTCTGTCTCTGTCTCTGTCTCTGTCTCTGTCTCTGTCTCTGTCTCTGTCTCTGTCTCTGTCTCTGTCTCTGTCTCTGTCTCTGTCTCTGTCTCTGTCTCTGTCTCTGTCTCTGTCTCTGTCTCTGTCTCTGTCTCTGTCTCTGTCTCTGTCTCTGTCTCTGTCTCTGTCTCTGTCTCTGTCTCTGTCTCTGTCTCTGTCTCTGTCTCTGTCTCTGTCTCTGTCTCTGTCTCTGTCTCTGTCTCTGTCTCTGTCTCTGTCTCTGTCTCTGTCTCTGTCTCTGTCTCTGTCTCTGTCTCTGTCTCTGTCTCTGTCTCTGTCTCTGTCTCTGTCTCTGTCTCTGTCTCTGTCTCTGTCTCTGTCTCTGTCTCTGTCTCTGTCTCTGTCTCTGTCTCTGTCTCTGTCTCTGTCTCTGTCTCTGTCTCTGTCTCTGTCTCTGTCTCTGTCTCTGTCTCTGTCTCTGTCTCTGTCTCTGTCTCTGTCTCTGTCTCTGTCTCTGTCTCTGTCTCTGTCTCTGTCTCTGTCTCTGTCTCTGTCTCTGTCTCTGTCTCTGTCTCTGTCTCTGTCTCTGTCTCTGTCTCTGTCTCTGTCTCTGTCTCTGTCTCTGTCTCTGTCTCTGTCTCTGTCTCTGTCTCTGTCTCTGTCTCTGTCTCTGTCTCTGTCTCTGTCTCTGTCTCTGTCTCTGTCTCTGTCTCTGTCTCTGTCTCTGTCTCTGTCTCTGTCTCTGTCTCTGTCTCTGTCTCTGTCTCTGTCTCTGTCTCTGTCTCTGTCTCTGTCTCTGTCTCTGTCTCTGTCTCTGTCTCTGTCTCTGTCTCTGTCTCTGTCTCTGTCTCTGTCTCTGTCTCTGTCTCTGTCTCTGTCTCTGTCTCTGTCTCTGTCTCTGTCTCTGTCTCTGTCTCTGTCTCTGTCTCTGTCTCTGTCTCTGTCTCTGTCTCTGTCTCTGTCTCTGTCTCTGTCTCTGTCTCTGTCTCTGTCTCTGTCTCTGTCTCTGTCTCTGTCTCTGTCTCTGTCTCTGTCTCTGTCTCTGTCTCTGTCTCTGTCTCTGTCTCTGTCTCTGTCTCTGTCTCTGTCTCTGTCTCTGTCTCTGTCTCTGTCTCTGTCTCTGTCTCTGTCTCTGTCTCTGTCTCTGTCTCTGTCTCTGTCTCTGTCTCTGTCTCTGTCTCTGTCTCTGTCTCTGTCTCTGTCTCTGTCTCTGTCTCTGTCTCTGTCTCTGTCTCTGTCTCTGTCTCTGTCTCTGTCTCTGTCTCTGTCTCTGTCTCTGTCTCTGTCTCTGTCTCTGTCTCTGTCTCTGTCTCTGTCTCTGTCTCTGTCTCTGTCTCTGTCTCTGTCTCTGTCTCTGTCTCTGTCTCTGTCTCTGTCTCTGTCTCTGTCTCTGTCTCTGTCTCTGTCTCTGTCTCTGTCTCTGTCTCTGTCTCTGTCTCTGTCTCTGTCTCTGTCTCTGTCTCTGTCTCTGTCTCTGTCTCTGTCTCTGTCTCTGTCTCTGTCTCTGTCTCTGTCTCTGTCTCTGTCTCTGTCTCTGTCTCTGTCTCTGTCTCTGTCTCTGTCTCTGTCTCTGTCTCTGTCTCTGTCTCTGTCTCTGTCTCTGTCTCTGTCTCTGTCTCTGTCTCTGTCTCTGTCTCTGTCTCTGTCTCTGTCTCTGTCTCTGTCTCTGTCTCTGTCTCTGTCTCTGTCTCTGTCTCTGTCTCTGTCTCTGTCTCTGTCTCTGTCTCTGTCTCTGTCTCTGTCTCTGTCTCTGTCTCTGTCTCTGTCTCTGTCTCTGTCTCTGTCTCTGTCTCTGTCTCTGTCTCTGTCTCTGTCTCTGTCTCTGTCTCTGTCTCTGTCTCTGTCTCTGTCTCTGTCTCTGTCTCTGTCTCTGTCTCTGTCTCTGTCTCTGTCTCTGTCTCTGTCTCTGTCTCTGTCTCTGTCTCTGTCTCTGTCTCTGTCTCTGTCTCTGTCTCTGTCTCTGTCTCTGTCTCTGTCTCTGTCTCTGTCTCTGTCTCTGTCTCTGTCTCTGTCTCTGTCTCTGTCTCTGTCTCTGTCTCTGTCTCTGTCTCTGTCTCTGTCTCTGTCTCTGTCTCTGTCTCTGTCTCTGTCTCTGTCTCTGTCTCTGTCTCTGTCTCTGTCTCTGTCTCTGTCTCTGTCTCTGTCTCTGTCTCTGTCTCTGTCTCTGTCTCTGTCTCTGTCTCTGTCTCTGTCTCTGTCTCTGTCTCTGTCTCTGTCTCTGTCTCTGTCTCTGTCTCTGTCTCTGTCTCTGTCTCTGTCTCTGTCTCTGTCTCTGTCTCTGTCTCTGTCTCTGTCTCTGTCTCTGTCTCTGTCTCTGTCTCTGTCTCTGTCTCTGTCTCTGTCTCTGTCTCTGTCTCTGTCTCTGTCTCTGTCTCTGTCTCTGTCTCTGTCTCTGTCTCTGTCTCTGTCTCTGTCTCTGTCTCTGTCTCTGTCTCTGTCTCTGTCTCTGTCTCTGTCTCTGTCTCTGTCTCTGTCTCTGTCTCTGTCTCTGTCTCTGTCTCTGTCTCTGTCTCTGTCTCTGTCTCTGTCTCTGTCTCTGTCTCTGTCTCTGTCTCTGTCTCTGTCTCTGTCTCTGTCTCTGTCTCTGTCTCTGTCTCTGTCTCTGTCTCTGTCTCTGTCTCTGTCTCTGTCTCTGTCTCTGTCTCTGTCTCTGTCTCTGTCTCTGTCTCTGTCTCTGTCTCTGTCTCTGTCTCTGTCTCTGTCTCTGTCTCTGTCTCTGTCTCTGTCTCTGTCTCTGTCTCTGTCTCTGTCTCTGTCTCTGTCTCTGTCTCTGTCTCTGTCTCTGTCTCTGTCTCTGTCTCTGTCTCTGTCTCTGTCTCTGTCTCTGTCTCTGTCTCTGTCTCTGTCTCTGTCTCTGTCTCTGTCTCTGTCTCTGTCTCTGTCTCTGTCTCTGTCTCTGTCTCTGTCTCTGTCTCTGTCTCTGTCTCTGTCTCTGTCTCTGTCTCTGTCTCTGTCTCTGTCTCTGTCTCTGTCTCTGTCTCTGTCTCTGTCTCTGTCTCTGTCTCTGTCTCTGTCTCTGTCTCTGTCTCTGTCTCTGTCTCTGTCTCTGTCTCTGTCTCTGTCTCTGTCTCTGTCTCTGTCTCTGTCTCTGTCTCTGTCTCTGTCTCTGTCTCTGTCTCTGTCTCTGTCTCTGTCTCTGTCTCTGTCTCTGTCTCTGTCTCTGTCTCTGTCTCTGTCTCTGTCTCTGTCTCTGTCTCTGTCTCTGTCTCTGTCTCTGTCTCTGTCTCTGTCTCTGTCTCTGTCTCTGTCTCTGTCTCTGTCTCTGTCTCTGTCTCTGTCTCTGTCTCTGTCTCTGTCTCTGTCTCTGTCTCTGTCTCTGTCTCTGTCTCTGTCTCTGTCTCTGTCTCTGTCTCTGTCTCTGTCTCTGTCTCTGTCTCTGTCTCTGTCTCTGTCTCTGTCTCTGTCTCTGTCTCTGTCTCTGTCTCTGTCTCTGTCTCTGTCTCTGTCTCTGTCTCTGTCTCTGTCTCTGTCTCTGTCTCTGTCTCTGTCTCTGTCTCTGTCTCTGTCTCTGTCTCTGTCTCTGTCTCTGTCTCTGTCTCTGTCTCTGTCTCTGTCTCTGTCTCTGTCTCTGTCTCTGTCTCTGTCTCTGTCTCTGTCTCTGTCTCTGTCTCTGTCTCTGTCTCTGTCTCTGTCTCTGTCTCTGTCTCTGTCTCTGTCTCTGTCTCTGTCTCTGTCTCTGTCTCTGTCTCTGTCTCTGTCTCTGTCTCTGTCTCTGTCTCTGTCTCTGTCTCTGTCTCTGTCTCTGTCTCTGTCTCTGTCTCTGTCTCTGTCTCTGTCTCTGTCTCTGTCTCTGTCTCTGTCTCTGTCTCTGTCTCTGTCTCTGTCTCTGTCTCTGTCTCTGTCTCTGTCTCTGTCTCTGTCTCTGTCTCTGTCTCTGTCTCTGTCTCTGTCTCTGTCTCTGTCTCTGTCTCTGTCTCTGTCTCTGTCTCTGTCTCTGTCTCTGTCTCTGTCTCTGTCTCTGTCTCTGTCTCTGTCTCTGTCTCTGTCTCTGTCTCTGTCTCTGTCTCTGTCTCTGTCTCTGTCTCTGTCTCTGTCTCTGTCTCTGTCTCTGTCTCTGTCTCTGTCTCTGTCTCTGTCTCTGTCTCTGTCTCTGTCTCTGTCTCTGTCTCTGTCTCTGTCTCTGTCTCTGTCTCTGTCTCTGTCTCTGTCTCTGTCTCTGTCTCTGTCTCTGTCTCTGTCTCTGTCTCTGTCTCTGTCTCTGTCTCTGTCTCTGTCTCTGTCTCTGTCTCTGTCTCTGTCTCTGTCTCTGTCTCTGTCTCTGTCTCTGTCTCTGTCTCTGTCTCTGTCTCTGTCTCTGTCTCTGTCTCTGTCTCTGTCTCTGTCTCTGTCTCTGTCTCTGTCTCTGTCTCTGTCTCTGTCTCTGTCTCTGTCTCTGTCTCTGTCTCTGTCTCTGTCTCTGTCTCTGTCTCTGTCTCTGTCTCTGTCTCTGTCTCTGTCTCTGTCTCTGTCTCTGTCTCTGTCTCTGTCTCTGTCTCTGTCTCTGTCTCTGTCTCTGTCTCTGTCTCTGTCTCTGTCTCTGTCTCTGTCTCTGTCTCTGTCTCTGTCTCTGTCTCTGTCTCTGTCTCTGTCTCTGTCTCTGTCTCTGTCTCTGTCTCTGTCTCTGTCTCTGTCTCTGTCTCTGTCTCTGTCTCTGTCTCTGTCTCTGTCTCTGTCTCTGTCTCTGTCTCTGTCTCTGTCTCTGTCTCTGTCTCTGTCTCTGTCTCTGTCTCTGTCTCTGTCTCTGTCTCTGTCTCTGTCTCTGTCTCTGTCTCTGTCTCTGTCTCTGTCTCTGTCTCTGTCTCTGTCTCTGTCTCTGTCTCTGTCTCTGTCTCTGTCTCTGTCTCTGTCTCTGTCTCTGTCTCTGTCTCTGTCTCTGTCTCTGTCTCTGTCTCTGTCTCTGTCTCTGTCTCTGTCTCTGTCTCTGTCTCTGTCTCTGTCTCTGTCTCTGTCTCTGTCTCTGTCTCTGTCTCTGTCTCTGTCTCTGTCTCTGTCTCTGTCTCTGTCTCTGTCTCTGTCTCTGTCTCTGTCTCTGTCTCTGTCTCTGTCTCTGTCTCTGTCTCTGTCTCTGTCTCTGTCTCTGTCTCTGTCTCTGTCTCTGTCTCTGTCTCTGTCTCTGTCTCTGTCTCTGTCTCTGTCTCTGTCTCTGTCTCTGTCTCTGTCTCTGTCTCTGTCTCTGTCTCTGTCTCTGTCTCTGTCTCTGTCTCTGTCTCTGTCTCTGTCTCTGTCTCTGTCTCTGTCTCTGTCTCTGTCTCTGTATCTGTCTGTCTCTGTCTCTGTCTCTGTCTCTGTCTCTGTCTCTGTCTCTGTCTCTGTCTCTGTCTCTGTCTCTGTCTCTGTCTCTGTCTCTGTCTCTGTCTCTGTCTCTGTCTCTGTCTCTGTCTCTGTCTCTGTCTCTGTCTCTGTCTCTGTCTCTGTCTCTGTCTCTGTCTCTGTCTCTGTCTCTGTCTCTGTCTCTGTCTCTGTCTCTGTCTCTGTCTCTGTCTCTGTCTCTGTCTCTGTCTCTGTCTCTGTCTCTGTCTCTGTCTCTGTCTCTGTCTCTGTCTCTGTCTCTGTCTCTGTCTCTGTCTCTGTCTCTGTCTCTGTCTCTGTCTCTGTCTCTGTCTCTGTCTCTGTCTCTGTCTCTGTCTCTGTCTCTGTCTCTGTCTCTGTCTCTGTCTCTGTCTCTGTCTCTGTCTCTGTCTCTGTCTCTGTCTCTGTCTCTGTCTCTGTCTCTGTCTCTGTCTCTGTCTCTGTCTCTGTCTCTGTCTCTGTCTCTGTCTCTGTCTCTGTCTCTGTCTCTGTCTCTGTCTCTGTCTCTGTCTCTGTCTCTGTCTCTGTCTCTGTCTCTGTCTCTGTCTCTGTCTCTGTCTCTGTCTCTGTCTCTGTCTCTGTCTCTGTCTCTGTCTCTGTCTCTGTCTCTGTCTCTGTCTCTGTCTCTGTCTCTGTCTCTGTCTCTGTCTCTGTCTCTGTCTCTGTCTCTGTCTCTGTCTCTGTCTCTGTCTCTGTCTCTGTCTCTGTCTCTGTCTCTGTCTCTGTCTCTGTCTCTGTCTCTGTCTCTGTCTCTGTCTCTGTCTCTGTCTCTGTCTCTGTCTCTGTCTCTGTCTCTGTCTCTGTCTCTGTCTCTGTCTCTGTCTCTGTCTCTGTCTCTGTCTCTGTCTCTGTCTCTGTCTCTGTCTCTGTCTCTGTCTCTGTCTCTGTCTCTGTCTCTGTCTCTGTCTCTGTCTCTGTCTCTGTCTCTGTCTCTGTCTCTGTCTCTGTCTCTGTCTCTGTCTCTGTCTCTGTCTCTGTCTCTGTCTCTGTCTCTGTCTCTGTCTCTGTCTCTGTCTCTGTCTCTGTCTCTGTCTCTGTCTCTGTCTCTGTCTCTGTCTCTGTCTCTGTCTCTGTCTCTGTCTCTGTCTCTGTCTCTGTCTCTGTCTCTGTCTCTGTCTCTGTCTCTGTCTCTGTCTCTGTCTCTGTCTCTGTCTCTGTCTCTGTCTCTGTCTCTGTCTCTGTCTCTGTCTCTGTCTCTGTCTCTGTCTCTGTCTCTGTCTCTGTCTCTGTCTCTGTCTCTGTCTCTGTCTCTGTCTCTGTCTCTGTCTCTGTCTCTGTCTCTGTCTCTGTCTCTGTCTCTGTCTCTGTCTCTGTCTCTGTCTCTGTCTCTGTCTCTGTCTCTGTCTCTGTCTCTGTCTCTGTCTCTGTCTCTGTCTCTGTCTCTGTCTCTGTCTCTGTCTCTGTCTCTGTCTCTGTCTCTGTCTCTGTCTCTGTCTCTGTCTCTGTCTCTGTCTCTGTCTCTGTCTCTGTCTCTGTCTCTGTCTCTGTCTCTGTCTCTGTCTCTGTCTCTGTCTCTGTCTCTGTCTCTGTCTCTGTCTCTGTCTCTGTCTCTGTCTCTGTCTCTGTCTCTGTCTCTGTCTCTGTCTCTGTCTCTGTCTCTGTCTCTGTCTCTGTCTCTGTCTCTGTCTCTGTCTCTGTCTCTGTCTCTGTCTCTGTCTCTGTCTCTGTCTCTGTCTCTGTCTCTGTCTCTGTCTCTGTCTCTGTCTCTGTCTCTGTCTCTGTCTCTGTCTCTGTCTCTGTCTCTGTCTCTGTCTCTGTCTCTGTCTCTGTCTCTGTCTCTGTCTCTGTCTCTGTCTCTGTCTCTGTCTCTGTCTCTGTCTCTGTCTCTGTCTCTGTCTCTGTCTCTGTCTCTGTCTCTGTCTCTGTCTCTGTCTCTGTCTCTGTCTCTGTCTCTGTCTCTGTCTCTGTCTCTGTCTCTGTCTCTGTCTCTGTCTCTGTCTCTGTCTCTGTCTCTGTCTCTGTCTCTGTCTCTGTCTCTGTCTCTGTCTCTGTCTCTGTCTCTGTCTCTGTCTCTGTCTCTGTCTCTGTCTCTGTCTCTGTCTCTGTCTCTGTCTCTGTCTCTGTCTCTGTCTCTGTCTCTGTCTCTGTCTCTGTCTCTGTCTCTGTCTCTGTCTCTGTCTCTGTCTCTGTCTCTGTCTCTGTCTCTGTCTCTGTCTCTGTCTCTGTCTCTGTCTCTGTCTCTGTCTCTGTCTCTGTCTCTGTCTCTGTCTCTGTCTCTGTCTCTGTCTCTGTCTCTGTCTCTGTCTCTGTCTCTGTCTCTGTCTCTGTCTCTGTCTCTGTCTCTGTCTCTGTCTCTGTCTCTGTCTCTGTCTCTGTCTCTGTCTCTGTCTCTGTCTCTGTCTCTGTCTCTGTCTCTGTCTCTGTCTCTGTCTCTGTCTCTGTCTCTGTCTCTGTCTCTGTCTCTGTCTCTGTCTCTGTCTCTGTCTCTGTCTCTGTCTCTGTCTCTGTCTCTGTCTCTGTCTCTGTCTCTGTCTCTGTCTCTGTCTCTGTCTCTGTCTCTGTCTCTGTCTCTGTCTCTGTCTCTGTCTCTGTCTCTGTCTCTGTCTCTGTCTCTGTCTCTGTCTCTGTCTCTGTCTCTGTCTCTGTCTCTGTCTCTGTCTCTGTCTCTGTCTCTGTCTCTGTCTCTGTCTCTGTCTCTGTCTCTGTCTCTGTCTCTGTCTCTGTCTCTGTCTCTGTCTCTGTCTCTGTCTCTGTCTCTGTCTCTGTCTCTGTCTCTGTCTCTGTCTCTGTCTCTGTCTCTGTCTCTGTCTCTGTCTCTGTCTCTGTCTCTGTCTCTGTCTCTGTCTCTGTCTCTGTCTCTGTCTCTGTCTCTGTCTCTGTCTCTGTCTCTGTCTCTGTCTCTGTCTCTGTCTCTGTCTCTGTCTCTGTCTCTGTCTCTGTCTCTGTCTCTGTCTCTGTCTCTGTCTCTGTCTCTGTCTCTGTCTCTGTCTCTGTCTCTGTCTCTGTCTCTGTCTCTGTCTCTGTCTCTGTCTCTGTCTCTGTCTCTGTCTCTGTCTCTGTCTCTGTCTCTGTCTCTGTCTCTGTCTCTGTCTCTGTCTCTGTCTCTGTCTCTGTCTCTGTCTCTGTCTCTGTCTCTGTCTCTGTCTCTGTCTCTGTCTCTGTCTCTGTCTCTGTCTCTGTCTCTGTCTCTGTCTCTGTCTCTGTCTCTGTCTCTGTCTCTGTCTCTGTCTCTGTCTCTGTCTCTGTCTCTGTCTCTGTCTCTGTCTCTGTCTCTGTCTCTGTCTCTGTCTCTGTCTCTGTCTCTGTCTCTGTCTCTGTCTCTGTCTCTGTCTCTGTCTCTGTCTCTGTCTCTGTCTCTGTCTCTGTCTCTGTCTCTGTCTCTGTCTCTGTCTCTGTCTCTGTCTCTGTCTCTGTCTCTGTCTCTGTCTCTGTCTCTGTCTCTGTCTCTGTCTCTGTCTCTGTCTCTGTCTCTGTCTCTGTCTCTGTCTCTGTCTCTGTCTCTGTCTCTGTCTCTGTCTCTGTCTCTGTCTCTGTCTCTGTCTCTGTCTCTGTCTCTGTCTCTGTCTCTGTCTCTGTCTCTGTCTCTGTCTCTGTCTCTGTCTCTGTCTCTGTCTCTGTCTCTGTCTCTGTCTCTGTCTCTGTCTCTGTCTCTGTCTCTGTCTCTGTCTCTGTCTCTGTCTCTGTCTCTGTCTCTGTCTCTGTCTCTGTCTCTGTCTCTGTCTCTGTCTCTGTCTCTGTCTCTGTCTCTGTCTCTGTCTCTGTCTCTGTCTCTGTCTCTGTCTCTGTCTCTGTCTCTGTCTCTGTCTCTGTCTCTGTCTCTGTCTCTGTCTCTGTCTCTGTCTCTGTCTCTGTCTCTGTCTCTGTCTCTGTCTCTGTCTCTGTCTCTGTCTCTGTCTCTGTCTCTGTCTCTGTCTCTGTCTCTGTCTCTGTCTCTGTCTCTGTCTCTGTCTCTGTCTCTGTCTCTGTCTCTGTCTCTGTCTCTGTCTCTGTCTCTGTCTCTGTCTCTGTCTCTGTCTCTGTCTCTGTCTCTGTCTCTGTCTCTGTCTCTGTCTCTGTCTCTGTCTCTGTCTCTGTCTCTGTCTCTGTCTCTGTCTCTGTCTCTGTCTCTGTCTCTGTCTCTGTCTCTGTCTCTGTCTCTGTCTCTGTCTCTGTCTCTGTCTCTGTCTCTGTCTCTGTCTCTGTCTCTGTCTCTGTCTCTGTCTCTGTCTCTGTCTCTGTCTCTGTCTCTGTCTCTGTCTCTGTCTCTGTCTCTGTCTCTGTCTCTGTCTCTGTCTCTGTCTCTGTCTCTGTCTCTGTCTCTGTCTCTGTCTCTGTCTCTGTCTCTGTCTCTGTCTCTGTCTCTGTCTCTGTCTCTGTCTCTGTCTCTGTCTCTGTCTCTGTCTCTGTCTCTGTCTCTGTCTCTGTCTCTGTCTCTGTCTCTGTCTCTGTCTCTGTCTCTGTCTCTGTCTCTGTCTCTGTCTCTGTCTCTGTCTCTGTCTCTGTCTCTGTCTCTGTCTCTGTCTCTGTCTCTGTCTCTGTCTCTGTCTCTGTCTCTGTCTCTGTCTCTGTCTCTGTCTCTGTCTCTGTCTCTGTCTCTGTCTCTGTCTCTGTCTCTGTCTCTGTCTCTGTCTCTGTCTCTGTCTCTGTCTCTGTCTCTGTCTCTGTCTCTGTCTCTGTCTCTGTCTCTGTCTCTGTCTCTGTCTCTGTCTCTGTCTCTGTCTCTGTCTCTGTCTCTGTCTCTGTCTCTGTCTCTGTCTCTGTCTCTGTCTCTGTCTCTGTCTCTGTCTCTGTCTCTGTCTCTGTCTCTGTCTCTGTCTCTGTCTCTGTCTCTGTCTCTGTCTCTGTCTCTGTCTCTGTCTCTGTCTCTGTCTCTGTCTCTGTCTCTGTCTCTGTCTCTGTCTCTGTCTCTGTCTCTGTCTCTGTCTCTGTCTCTGTCTCTGTCTCTGTCTCTGTCTCTGTCTCTGTCTCTGTCTCTGTCTCTGTCTCTGTCTCTGTCTCTGTCTCTGTCTCTGTCTCTGTCTCTGTCTCTGTCTCTGTCTCTGTCTCTGTCTCTGTCTCTGTCTCTGTCTCTGTCTCTGTCTCTGTCTCTGTCTCTGTCTCTGTCTCTGTCTCTGTCTCTGTCTCTGTCTCTGTCTCTGTCTCTGTCTCTGTCTCTGTCTCTGTCTCTGTCTCTGTCTCTGTCTCTGTCTCTGTCTCTGTCTCTGTCTCTGTCTCTGTCTCTGTCTCTGTCTCTGTCTCTGTCTCTGTCTCTGTCTCTGTCTCTGTCTCTGTCTCTGTCTCTGTCTCTGTCTCTGTCTCTGTCTCTGTCTCTGTCTCTGTCTCTGTCTCTGTCTCTGTCTCTGTCTCTGTCTCTGTCTCTGTCTCTGTCTCTGTCTCTGTCTCTGTCTCTGTCTCTGTCTCTGTCTCTGTCTCTGTCTCTGTCTCTGTCTCTGTCTCTGTCTCTGTCTCTGTCTCTGTCTCTGTCTCTGTCTCTGTCTCTGTCTCTGTCTCTGTCTCTGTCTCTGTCTCTGTCTCTGTCTCTGTCTCTGTCTCTGTCTCTGTCTCTGTCTCTGTCTCTGTCTCTGTCTCTGTCTCTGTCTCTGTCTCTGTCTCTGTCTCTGTCTCTGTCTCTGTCTCTGTCTCTGTCTCTGTCTCTGTCTCTGTCTCTGTCTCTGTCTCTGTCTCTGTCTCTGTCTCTGTCTCTGTCTCTGTCTCTGTCTCTGTCTCTGTCTCTGTCTCTGTCTCTGTCTCTGTCTCTGTCTCTGTCTCTGTCTCTGTCTCTGTCTCTGTCTCTGTCTCTGTCTCTGTCTCTGTCTCTGTCTCTGTCTCTGTCTCTGTCTCTGTCTCTGTCTCTGTCTCTGTCTCTGTCTCTGTCTCTGTCTCTGTCTCTGTCTCTGTCTCTGTCTCTGTCTCTGTCTCTGTCTCTGTCTCTGTCTCTGTCTCTGTCTCTGTCTCTGTCTCTGTCTCTGTCTCTGTCTCTGTCTCTGTCTCTGTCTCTGTCTCTGTCTCTGTCTCTGTCTCTGTCTCTGTCTCTGTCTCTGTCTCTGTCTCTGTCTCTGTCTCTGTCTCTGTCTCTGTCTCTGTCTCTGTCTCTGTCTCTGTCTCTGTCTCTGTCTCTGTCTCTGTCTCTGTCTCTGTCTCTGTCTCTGTCTCTGTCTCTGTCTCTGTCTCTGTCTCTGTCTCTGTCTCTGTCTCTGTCTCTGTCTCTGTCTCTGTCTCTGTCTCTGTCTCTGTCTCTGTCTCTGTCTCTGTCTCTGTCTCTGTCTCTGTCTCTGTCTCTGTCTCTGTCTCTGTCTCTGTCTCTGTCTCTGTCTCTGTCTCTGTCTCTGTCTCTGTCTCTGTCTCTGTCTCTGTCTCTGTCTCTGTCTCTGTCTCTGTCTCTGTCTCTGTCTCTGTCTCTGTCTCTGTCTCTGTCTCTGTCTCTGTCTCTGTCTCTGTCTCTGTCTCTGTCTCTGTCTCTGTCTCTGTCTCTGTCTCTGTCTCTGTCTCTGTCTCTGTCTCTGTCTCTGTCTCTGTCTCTGTCTCTGTCTCTGTCTCTGTCTCTGTCTCTGTCTCTGTCTCTGTCTCTGTCTCTGTCTCTGTCTCTGTCTCTGTCTCTGTCTCTGTCTCTGTCTCTGTCTCTGTCTCTGTCTCTGTCTCTGTCTCTGTCTCTGTCTCTGTCTCTGTCTCTGTCTCTGTCTCTGTCTCTGTCTCTGTCTCTGTCTCTGTCTCTGTCTCTGTCTCTGTCTCTGTCTCTGTCTCTGTCTCTGTCTCTGTCTCTGTCTCTGTCTCTGTCTCTGTCTCTGTCTCTGTCTCTGTCTCTGTCTCTGTCTCTGTCTCTGTCTCTGTCTCTGTCTCTGTCTCTGTCTCTGTCTCTGTCTCTGTCTCTGTCTCTGTCTCTGTCTCTGTCTCTGTCTCTGTCTCTGTCTCTGTCTCTGTCTCTGTCTCTGTCTCTGTCTCTGTCTCTGTCTCTGTCTCTGTCTCTGTCTCTGTCTCTGTCTCTGTCTCTGTCTCTGTCTCTGTCTCTGTCTCTGTCTCTGTCTCTGTCTCTGTCTCTGTCTCTGTCTCTGTCTCTGTCTCTGTCTCTGTCTCTGTCTCTGTCTCTGTCTCTGTCTCTGTCTCTGTCTCTGTCTCTGTCTCTGTCTCTGTCTCTGTCTCTGTCTCTGTCTCTGTCTCTGTCTCTGTCTCTGTCTCTGTCTCTGTCTCTGTCTCTGTCTCTGTCTCTGTCTCTGTCTCTGTCTCTGTCTCTGTCTCTGTCTCTGTCTCTGTCTCTGTCTCTGTCTCTGTCTCTGTCTCTGTCTCTGTCTCTGTCTCTGTCTCTGTCTCTGTCTCTGTCTCTGTCTCTGTCTCTGTCTCTGTCTCTGTCTCTGTCTCTGTCTCTGTCTCTGTCTCTGTCTCTGTCTCTGTCTCTGTCTCTGTCTCTGTCTCTGTCTCTGTCTCTGTCTCTGTCTCTGTCTCTGTCTCTGTCTCTGTCTCTGTCTCTGTCTCTGTCTCTGTCTCTGTCTCTGTCTCTGTCTCTGTCTCTGTCTCTGTCTCTGTCTCTGTCTCTGTCTCTGTCTCTGTCTCTGTCTCTGTCTCTGTCTCTGTCTCTGTCTCTGTCTCTGTCTCTGTCTCTGTCTCTGTCTCTGTCTCTGTCTCTGTCTCTGTCTCTGTCTCTGTCTCTGTCTCTGTCTCTGTCTCTGTCTCTGTCTCTGTCTCTGTCTCTGTCTCTGTCTCTGTCTCTGTCTCTGTCTCTGTCTCTGTCTCTGTCTCTGTCTCTGTCTCTGTCTCTGTCTCTGTCTCTGTCTCTGTCTCTGTCTCTGTCTCTGTCTCTGTCTCTGTCTCTGTCTCTGTCTCTGTCTCTGTCTCTGTCTCTGTCTCTGTCTCTGTCTCTGTCTCTGTCTCTGTCTCTGTCTCTGTCTCTGTCTCTGTCTCTGTCTCTGTCTCTGTCTCTGTCTCTGTCTCTGTCTCTGTCTCTGTCTCTGTCTCTGTCTCTGTCTCTGTCTCTGTCTCTGTCTCTGTCTCTGTCTCTGTCTCTGTCTCTGTCTCTGTCTCTGTCTCTGTCTCTGTCTCTGTCTCTGTCTCTGTCTCTGTCTCTGTCTCTGTCTCTGTCTCTGTCTCTGTCTCTGTCTCTGTCTCTGTCTCTGTCTCTGTCTCTGTCTCTGTCTCTGTCTCTGTCTCTGTCTCTGTCTCTGTCTCTGTCTCTGTCTCTGTCTCTGTCTCTGTCTCTGTCTCTGTCTCTGTCTCTGTCTCTGTCTCTGTCTCTGTCTCTGTCTCTGTCTCTGTCTCTGTCTCTGTCTCTGTCTCTGTCTCTGTCTCTGTCTCTGTCTCTGTCTCTGTCTCTGTCTCTGTCTCTGTCTCTGTCTCTGTCTCTGTCTCTGTCTCTGTCTCTGTCTCTGTCTCTGTCTCTGTCTCTGTCTCTGTCTCTGTCTCTGTCTCTGTCTCTGTCTCTGTCTCTGTCTCTGTCTCTGTCTCTGTCTCTGTCTCTGTCTCTGTCTCTGTCTCTGTCTCTGTCTCTGTCTCTGTCTCTGTCTCTGTCTCTGTCTCTGTCTCTGTCTCTGTCTCTGTCTCTGTCTCTGTCTCTGTCTCTGTCTCTGTCTCTGTCTCTGTCTCTGTCTCTGTCTCTGTCTCTGTCTCTGTCTCTGTCTCTGTCTCTGTCTCTGTCTCTGTCTCTGTCTCTGTCTCTGTCTCTGTCTCTGTCTCTGTCTCTGTCTCTGTCTCTGTCTCTGTCTCTGTCTCTGTCTCTGTCTCTGTCTCTGTCTCTGTCTCTGTCTCTGTCTCTGTCTCTGTCTCTGTCTCTGTCTCTGTCTCTGTCTCTGTCTCTGTCTCTGTCTCTGTCTCTGTCTCTGTCTCTGTCTCTGTCTCTGTCTCTGTCTCTGTCTCTGTCTCTGTCTCTGTCTCTGTCTCTGTCTCTGTCTCTGTCTCTGTCTCTGTCTCTGTCTCTGTCTCTGTCTCTGTCTCTGTCTCTGTCTCTGTCTCTGTCTCTGTCTCTGTCTCTGTCTCTGTCTCTGTCTCTGTCTCTGTCTCTGTCTCTGTCTCTGTCTCTGTCTCTGTCTCTGTCTCTGTCTCTGTCTCTGTCTCTGTCTCTGTCTCTGTCTCTGTCTCTGTCTCTGTCTCTGTCTCTGTCTCTGTCTCTGTCTCTGTCTCTGTCTCTGTCTCTGTCTCTGTCTCTGTCTCTGTCTCTGTCTCTGTCTCTGTCTCTGTCTCTGTCTCTGTCTCTGTCTCTGTCTCTGTCTCTGTCTCTGTCTCTGTCTCTGTCTCTGTCTCTGTCTCTGTCTCTGTCTCTGTCTCTGTCTCTGTCTCTGTCTCTGTCTCTGTCTCTGTCTCTGTCTCTGTCTCTGTCTCTGTCTCTGTCTCTGTCTCTGTCTCTGTCTCTGTCTCTGTCTCTGTCTCTGTCTCTGTCTCTGTCTCTGTCTCTGTCTCTGTCTCTGTCTCTGTCTCTGTCTCTGTCTCTGTCTCTGTCTCTGTCTCTGTCTCTGTCTCTGTCTCTGTCTCTGTCTCTGTCTCTGTCTCTGTCTCTGTCTCTGTCTCTGTCTCTGTCTCTGTCTCTGTCTCTGTCTCTGTCTCTGTCTCTGTCTCTGTCTCTGTCTCTGTCTCTGTCTCTGTCTCTGTCTCTGTCTCTGTCTCTGTCTCTGTCTCTGTCTCTGTCTCTGTCTCTGTCTCTGTCTCTGTCTCTGTCTCTGTCTCTGTCTCTGTCTCTGTCTCTGTCTCTGTCTCTGTCTCTGTCTCTGTCTCTGTCTCTGTCTCTGTCTCTGTCTCTGTCTCTGTCTCTGTCTCTGTCTCTGTCTCTGTCTCTGTCTCTGTCTCTGTCTC
>CAWVQG010000083.1:80000-91625 GCA_963932195.1 Empis livida
TCTGTCTCTGTCTCTGTCTCTGTCTCTGTCTCTGTCTCTGTCTCTGTCTCTGTCTCTGTCTCTGTCTCTGTCTCTGTCTCTGTCTCTGTCTCTGTCTCTGTCTCTGTCTCTGTCTCTGTCTCTGTCTCTGTCTCTGTCTCTGTCTCTGTCTCTGTCTCTGTCTCTGTCTCTGTCTCTGTCTCTGTCTCTGTCTCTGTCTCTGTCTCTGTCTCTGTCTCTGTCTCTGTCTCTGTCTCTGTCTCTGTCTCTGTCTCTGTCTCTGTCTCTGTCTCTGTCTCTGTCTCTGTCTCTGTCTCTGTCTCTGTCTCTGTCTCTGTCTCTGTCTCTGTCTCTGTCTCTGTCTCTGTCTCTGTCTCTGTCTCTGTCTCTGTCTCTGTCTCTGTCTCTGTCTCTGTCTCTGTCTCTGTCTCTGTCTCTGTCTCTGTCTCTGTCTCTGTCTCTGTCTCTGTCTCTGTCTCTGTCTCTGTCTCTGTCTCTGTCTCTGTCTCTGTCTCTGTCTCTGTCTCTGTCTCTGTCTCTGTCTCTGTCTCTGTCTCTGTCTCTGTCTCTGTCTCTGTCTCTGTCTCTGTCTCTGTCTCTGTCTCTGTCTCTGTCTCTGTCTCTGTCTCTGTCTCTGTCTCTGTCTCTGTCTCTGTCTCTGTCTCTGTCTCTGTCTCTGTCTCTGTCTCTGTCTCTGTCTCTGTCTCTGTCTCTGTCTCTGTCTCTGTCTCTGTCTCTGTCTCTGTCTCTGTCTCTGTCTCTGTCTCTGTCTCTGTCTCTGTCTCTGTCTCTGTCTCTGTCTCTGTCTCTGTCTCTGTCTCTGTCTCTGTCTCTGTCTCTGTCTCTGTCTCTGTCTCTGTCTCTGTCTCTGTCTCTGTCTCTGTCTCTGTCTCTGTCTCTGTCTCTGTCTCTGTCTCTGTCTCTGTCTCTGTCTCTGTCTCTGTCTCTGTCTCTGTCTCTGTCTCTGTCTCTGTCTCTGTCTCTGTCTCTGTCTCTGTCTCTGTCTCTGTCTCTGTCTCTGTCTCTGTCTCTGTCTCTGTCTCTGTCTCTGTCTCTGTCTCTGTCTCTGTCTCTGTCTCTGTCTCTGTCTCTGTCTCTGTCTCTGTCTCTGTCTCTGTCTCTGTCTCTGTCTCTGTCTCTGTCTCTGTCTCTGTCTCTGTCTCTGTCTCTGTCTCTGTCTCTGTCTCTGTCTCTGTCTCTGTCTCTGTCTCTGTCTCTGTCTCTGTCTCTGTCTCTGTCTCTGTCTCTGTCTCTGTCTCTGTCTCTGTCTCTGTCTCTGTCTCTGTCTCTGTCTCTGTCTCTGTCTCTCTGTCTCTGTCTCTGTCTCTGTCTCTGTCTCTGTCTCTGTCTCTGTCTCTGTCTCTGTCTCTGTCTCTGTCTCTGTCTCTGTCTCTGTCTCTGTCTCTGTCTCTGTCTCTGTCTCTGTCTCTGTCTCTGTCTCTGTCTCTGTCTCTGTCTCTGTCTCTGTCTCTGTCTCTGTCTCTGTCTCTGTCTCTGTCTCTGTCTCTGTCTCTGTCTCTGTCTCTGTCTCTGTCTCTGTCTCTGTCTCTGTCTCTGTCTCTGTCTCTGTCTCTGTCTCTGTCTCTGTCTCTGTCTCTGTCTCTGTCTCTGTCTCTGTCTCTGTCTCTGTCTCTGTCTCTGTCTCTGTCTCTGTCTCTGTCTCTGTCTCTGTCTCTGTCTCTGTCTCTGTCTCTGTCTCTGTCTCTGTCTCTGTCTCTGTCTCTGTCTCTGTCTCTGTCTCTGTCTCTGTCTCTGTCTCTGTCTCTGTCTCTGTCTCTGTCTCTGTCTCTGTCTCTGTCTCTGTCTCTGTCTCTGTCTCTGTCTCTGTCTCTGTCTCTGTCTCTGTCTCTGTCTCTGTCTCTGTCTCTGTCTCTGTCTCTGTCTCTGTCTCTGTCTCTGTCTCTGTCTCTGTCTCTGTCTCTGTCTCTGTCTCTGTCTCTGTCTCTGTCTCTGTCTCTGTCTCTGTCTCTGTCTCTGTCTCTGTCTCTGTCTCTGTCTCTGTCTCTGTCTCTGTCTCTGTCTCTGTCTCTGTCTCTGTCTCTGTCTCTGTCTCTGTCTCTGTCTCTGTCTCTGTCTCTGTCTCTGTCTCTGTCTCTGTCTCTGTCTCTGTCTCTGTCTCTGTCTCTGTCTCTGTCTCTGTCTCTGTCTCTGTCTCTGTCTCTGTCTCTGTCTCTGTCTCTGTCTCTGTCTCTGTCTCTGTCTCTGTCTCTGTCTCTGTCTCTGTCTCTGTCTCTGTCTCTGTCTCTGTCTCTGTCTCTGTCTCTGTCTCTGTCTCTGTCTCTGTCTCTGTCTCTGTCTCTGTCTCTGTCTCTGTCTCTGTCTCTGTCTCTGTCTCTGTCTCTGTCTCTGTCTCTGTCTCTGTCTCTGTCTCTGTCTCTGTCTCTGTCTCTGTCTCTGTCTCTGTCTCTGTCTCTGTCTCTGTCTCTGTCTCTGTCTCTGTCTCTGTCTCTGTCTCTGTCTCTGTCTCTGTCTCTGTCTCTGTCTCTGTCTCTGTCTCTGTCTCTGTCTCTGTCTCTGTCTCTGTCTCTGTCTCTGTCTCTGTCTCTGTCTCTGTCTCTGTCTCTGTCTCTGTCTCTGTCTCTATCTCTGTCTCTGTCTCTGTCTCTGTCTCTGTCTCTATCTCTGTCTCTGTCTCTGTCTCTGTCTCTGTCTCTGTCTCTGTCTCTGTCTCTGTCTCTGTCTCTGTCTCTGTCTCTGTCTCTGTCTCTGTCTCTGTCTCTGTCTCTGTCTCTGTCTCTGTCTCTGTCTCTGTCTCTGTCTCTGTCTCTGTCTCTGTCTCTGTCTCTGTCTCTGTCTCTGTCTCTGTCTCTGTCTCTGTCTCTGTCTCTGTCTCTGTCTCTGTCTCTGTCTCTGTCTCTGTCTCTGTCTCTGTCTCTGTCTCTGTCTCTGTCTCTGTCTCTGTCTCTGTCTCTGTCTCTGTCTCTGTCTCTGTCTCTGTCTCTGTCTCTGTCTCTGTCTCTGTCTCTGTCTCTGTCTCTGTCTCTGTCTCTGTCTCTGTCTCTGTCTCTGTCTCTGTCTCTGTCTCTGTCTCTGTCTCTGTCTCTGTCTCTGTCTCTGTCTCTGTCTCTGTCTCTGTCTCTGTCTCTGTCTCTGTCTCTGTCTCTGTCTCTGTCTCTGTCTCTGTCTCTGTCTCTGTCTCTGTCTCTGTCTCTGTCTCTGTCTCTGTCTCTGTCTCTGTCTCTGTCTCTGTCTCTGTCTCTGTCTCTGTCTCTGTCTCTGTCTCTGTCTCTGTCTCTGTCTCTGTCTCTGTCTCTGTCTCTGTCTCTGTCTCTGTCTCTGTCTCTGTCTCTGTCTCTGTCTCTGTCTCTGTCTCTGTCTCTGTCTCTGTCTCTGTCTCTGTCTCTGTCTCTGTCTCTGTCTCTGTCTCTGTCTCTGTCTCTGTCTCTGTCTCTGTCTCTGTCTCTGTCTCTGTCTCTGTCTCTGTCTCTGTCTCTGTCTCTGTCTCTGTCTCTGTCTCTGTCTCTGTCTCTGTCTCTGTCTCTGTCTCTGTCTCTGTCTCTGTCTCTGTCTCTGTCTCTGTCTCTGTCTCTGTCTCTGTCTCTGTCTCTGTCTCTGTCTCTGTCTCTGTCTCTGTCTCTGTCTCTGTCTCTGTCTCTGTCTCTGTCTCTGTCTCTGTCTCTGTCTCTGTCTCTGTCTCTGTCTCTGTCTCTGTCTCTGTCTCTGTCTCTGTCTCTGTCTCTGTCTCTGTCTCTGTCTCTGTCTCTGTCTCTGTCTCTGTCTCTGTCTCTGTCTCTGTCTCTGTCTCTGTCTCTGTCTCTGTCTCTGTCTCTGTCTCTGTCTCTGTCTCTGTCTCTGTCTCTGTCTCTGTCTCTGTCTCTGTCTCTGTCTCTGTCTCTGTCTCTGTCTCTGTCTCTGTCTCTGTCTCTGTCTCTGTCTCTGTCTCTGTCTCTGTCTCTGTCTCTGTCTCTGTCTCTGTCTCTGTCTCTGTCTCTGTCTCTGTCTCTGTCTCTGTCTCTGTCTCTGTCTCTGTCTCTGTCTCTGTCTCTGTTTCTGTCTCTGTCTCTGTCTCTGTCTCTGTCTGTGTCTCTGTCTCTGTCTCTGTCTCTGTCTCTGTCTCTGTCTCTGTCTCTGTCTCTGTCTCTGTCTCTGTCTCTGTCTCTGTCTCTGTCTCTGTCTCTGTCTCTGTCTCTGTCTCTGTCTCTGTCTCTGTCTCTGTCTCTGTCTCTGTCTCTGTCTCTGTCTCTGTCTCTGTCTCTGTCTCTGTCTCTGTCTCTGTCTCTGTCTCTGTCTCTGTCTCTGTCTCTGTCTCTGTCTCTGTCTCTGTCTCTGTCTCTGTCTCTGTCTCTGTCTCTGTCTCTGTCTCTGTCTCTGTCTCTGTCTCTGTCTCTGTCTCTGTCTCTGTCTCTGTCTCTGTCTCTGTCTCTGTCTCTGTCTCTGTCTCTGTCTCTGTCTCTGTCTCTGTCTCTGTCTCTGTCTCTGTCTCTGTCTCTGTCTCTGTCTCTGTCTCTGTCTCTGTCTCTGTCTCTGTCTCTGTCTCTGTCTCTGTCTCTGTCTCTGTCTCTGTCTCTGTCTCTGTCTCTGTCTCTGTCTCTGTCTCTGTCTCTGTCTCTGTCTCTGTCTCTGTCTCTGTCTCTGTCTCTGTCTCTGTCTCTGTCTCTGTCTCTGTCTCTGTCTCTGTCTCTGTCTCTGTCTCTGTCTCTGTCTCTGTCTCTGTCTCTGTCTCTGTCTCTGTCTCTGTCTCTGTCTCTGTCTCTGTCTCTGTCTCTGTCTCTGTCTCTGTCTCTGTCTCTGTCTCTGTCTCTGTCTCTGTCTCTGTCTCTGTCTCTGTCTCTGTCTCTGTCTCTGTCTCTGTCTCTGTCTCTGTCTCTGTCTCTGTCTCTGTCTCTGTCTCTGTCTCTGTCTCTGTCTCTGTCTCTGTCTCTGTCTCTGTCTCTGTCTCTGTCTCTGTCTCTGTCTCTGTCTCTGTCTCTGTCTCTGTCTCTGTCTCTGTCTCTGTCTCTGTCTCTGTCTCTGTCTCTGTCTCTGTCTCTGTCTCTGTCTCTGTCTCTGTCTCTGTCTCTGTCTCTGTCTCTGTCTCTGTCTCTGTCTCTGTCTCTGTCTCTGTCTCTGTCTCTGTCTCTGTCTCTGTCTCTGTCTCTGTCTCTGTCTCTGTCTCTGTCTCTGTCTCTGTCTCTGTCTCTGTCTCTGTCTCTGTCTCTGTCTCTGTCTCTGTCTCTGTCTCTGTCTCTGTCTCTGTCTCTGTCTCTGTCTCTGTCTCTGTCTCTGTCTCTGTCTCTGTCTCTGTCTCTGTCTCTGTCTCTGTCTCTGTCTCTGTCTCTGTCTCTGTCTCTGTCTCTGTCTCTGTCTCTGTCTCTGTCTCTGTCTCTGTCTCTGTCTCTGTCTCTGTCTCTGTCTCTGTCTCTGTCTCTGTCTCTGTCTCTGTCTCTGTCTCTGTCTCTGTCTCTGTCTCTGTCTCTGTCTCTGTCTCTGTCTCTGTCTCTGTCTCTGTCTCTGTCTCTGTCTCTGTCTCTGTCTCTGTCTCTGTCTCTGTCTCTGTCTCTGTCTCTGTCTCTGTCTCTGTCTCTGTCTCTGTCTCTGTCTCTGTCTCTGTCTCTGTCTCTGTCTCTGTCTCTGTCTCTGTCTCTGTCTCTGTCTCTGTCTCTGTCTCTGTCTCTGTCTCTGTCTCTGTCTCTGTCTCTGTCTCTGTCTCTGTCTCTGTCTCTGTCTCTGTCTCTGTCTCTGTCTCTGTCTCTGTCTCTGTCTCTGTCTCTGTCTCTGTCTCTGTCTCTGTCTCTGTCTCTGTCTCTGTCTCTGTCTCTGTCTCTGTCTCTGTCTCTGTCTCTGTCTCTGTCTCTGTCTCTGTCTCTGTCTCTGTCTCTGTCTCTGTCTCTGTCTCTGTCTCTGTCTCTGTCTCTGTCTCTGTCTCTGTCTCTGTCTCTGTCTCTGTCTCTGTCTCTGTCTCTGTCTCTGTCTCTGTCTCTGTCTCTGTCTCTGTCTCTGTCTCTGTCTCTGTCTCTGTCTCTGTCTCTGTCTCTGTCTCTGTCTCTGTCTCTGTCTCTGTCTCTGTCTCTGTCTCTGTCTCTGTCTCTGTCTCTGTCTCTGTCTCTGTCTCTGTCTCTGTCTCTGTCTCTGTCTCTGTCTCTGTCTCTGTCTCTGTCTCTGTCTCTGTCTCTGTCTCTGTCTCTGTCTCTGTCTCTGTCTCTGTCTCTGTCTCTGTCTCTGTCTCTGTCTCTGTCTCTGTCTCTGTCTCTGTCTCTGTCTCTGTCTCTGTCTCTGTCTCTGTCTCTGTCTCTGTCTCTGTCTCTGTCTCTGTCTCTGTCTCTGTCTCTGTCTCTGTCTCTGTCTCTGTCTCTGTCTCTGTCTCTGTCTCTGTCTCTGTCTCTGTCTCTGTCTCTGTCTCTGTCTCTGTCTCTGTCTCTGTCTCTGTCTCTGTCTCTGTCTCTGTCTCTGTCTCTGTCTCTGTCTCTGTCTCTGTCTCTGTCTCTGTCTCTGTCTCTGTCTCTGTCTCTGTCTCTGTCTCTGTCTCTGTCTCTGTCTCTGTCTCTGTCTCTGTCTCTGTCTCTGTCTCTGTCTCTGTCTCTGTCTCTGTCTCTGTCTCTGTCTCTGTCTCTGTCTCTGTCTCTGTCTCTGTCTCTGTCTCTGTCTCTGTCTCTGTCTCTGTCTCTGTCTCTGTCTCTGTCTCTGTCTCTGTCTCTGTCTCTGTCTCTGTCTCTGTCTCTGTCTCTGTCTCTGTCTCTGTCTCTGTCTCTGTCTCTGTCTCTGTCTCTGTCTCTGTCTCTGTCTCTGTCTCTGTCTCTGTCTCTGTCTCTGTCTCTGTCTCTGTCTCTGTCTCTGTCTCTGTCTCTGTCTCTGTCTCTGTCTCTGTCTCTGTCTCTGTCTCTGTCTCTGTCTCTGTCTCTGTCTCTGTCTCTGTCTCTGTCTCTGTCTCTGTCTCTGTCTCTGTCTCTGTCTCTGTCTCTGTCTCTGTCTCTGTCTCTGTCTCTGTCTCTGTCTCTGTCTCTGTCTCTGTCTCTGTCTCTGTCTCTGTCTCTGTCTCTGTCTCTGTCTCTGTCTCTGTCTCTGTCTCTGTCTCTGTCTCTGTCTCTGTCTCTGTCTCTGTCTCTGTCTCTGTCTCTGTCTCTGTCTCTGTCTCTGTCTCTGTCTCTGTCTCTGTCTCTGTCTCTGTCTCTGTCTCTGTCTCTGTCTCTGTCTCTGTCTCTGTCTCTGTCTCTGTCTCTGTCTCTGTCTCTGTCTCTGTCTCTGTCTCTGTCTCTGTCTCTGTCTCTGTCTCTGTCTCTGTCTCTGTCTCTGTCTCTGTCTCTGTCTCTGTCTCTGTCTCTGTCTCTGTCTCTGTCTCTGTCTCTGTCTCTGTCTCTGTCTCTGTCTCTGTCTCTGTCTCTGTCTCTGTCTCTGTCTCTGTCTCTGTCTCTGTCTCTGTCTCTGTCTCTGTCTCTGTCTCTGTCTCTGTCTCTGTCTCTGTCTCTGTCTCTGTCTCTGTCTCTGTCTCTGTCTCTGTCTCTGTCTCTGTCTCTGTCTCTGTCTCTGTCTCTGTCTCTGTCTCTGTCTCTGTCTCTGTCTCTGTCTCTGTCTCTGTCTCTGTCTCTGTCTCTGTCTCTGTCTCTGTCTCTGTCTCTGTCTCTGTCTCTGTCTCTGTCTCTGTCTCTGTCTCTGTCTCTGTCTCTGTCTCTGTCTCTGTCTCTGTCTCTGTCTCTGTCTCTGTCTCTGTCTCTGTCTCTGTCTCTGTCTCTGTCTCTGTCTCTGTCTCTGTCTCTGTCTCTGTCTCTGTCTCTGTCTCTGTCTCTGTCTCTGTCTCTGTCTCTGTCTCTGTCTCTGTCTCTGTCTCTGTCTCTGTCTCTGTCTCTGTCTCTGTCTCTGTCTCTGTCTCTGTCTCTGTCTCTGTCTCTGTCTCTGTCTCTGTCTCTGTCTCTGTCTCTGTCTCTGTCTCTGTCTCTGTCTCTGTCTCTGTCTCTGTCTCTGTCTCTGTCTCTGTCTCTGTCTCTGTCTCTGTCTCTGTCTCTGTCTCTGTCTCTGTCTCTGTCTCTGTCTCTGTCTCTGTCTCTGTCTCTGTCTCTGTCTCTGTCTCTGTCTCTGTCTCTGTCTCTGTCTCTGTCTCTGTCTCTGTCTCTGTCTCTGTCTCTGTCTCTGTCTCTGTCTCTGTCTCTGTCTCTGTCTCTGTCTCTGTCTCTGTCTCTGTCTCTGTCTCTGTCTCTGTCTCTGTCTCTGTCTCTGTCTCTGTCTCTGTCTCTGTCTCTGTCTCTGTCTCTGTCTCTGTCTCTGTCTCTGTCTCTGTCTCTGTCTCTGTCTCTGTCTCTGTCTCTGTCTCTGTCTCTGTCTCTGTCTCTGTCTCTGTCTCTGTCTCTGTCTCTGTCTCTGTCTCTGTCTCTGTCTCTGTCTCTGTCTCTGTCTCTGTCTCTGTCTCTGTCTCTGTCTCTGTCTCTGTCTCTGTCTCTGTCTCTGTCTCTGTCTCTGTCTCTGTCTCTGTCTCTGTCTCTGTCTCTGTCTCTGTCTCTGTCTCTGTCTCTGTCTCTGTCTCTGTCTCTGTCTCTGTCTCTGTCTCTGTCTCTGTCTCTGTCTCTGTCTCTGTCTCTGTCTCTGTCTCTGTCTCTGTCTCTGTCTCTGTCTCTGTCTCTGTCTCTGTCTCTGTCTCTGTCTCTGTCTCTGTCTCTGTCTCTGTCTCTGTCTCTGTCTCTGTCTCTGTCTCTGTCTCTGTCTCTGTCTCTGTCTCTGTCTCTGTCTCTGTCTCTGTCTCTGTCTCTGTCTCTGTCTCTGTCTCTGTCTCTGTCTCTGTCTCTGTCTCTGTCTCTGTCTCTGTCTCTGTCTCTGTCTCTGTCTCTGTCTCTGTCTCTGTCTCTGTCTCTGTCTCTGTCTCTGTCTCTGTCTCTGTCTCTGTCTCTGTCTCTGTCTCTGTCTCTGTCTCTGTCTCTGTCTCTGTCTCTGTCTCTGTCTCTGTCTCTGTCTCTGTCTCTGTCTCTGTCTCTGTCTCTGTCTCTGTCTCTGTCTCTGTCTCTGTCTCTGTCTCTGTCTCTGTCTCTGTCTCTGTCTCTGTCTCTGTCTCTGTCTCTGTCTCTGTCTCTGTCTCTGTCTCTGTCTCTGTCTCTGTCTCTGTCTCTGTCTCTGTCTCTGTCTCTGTCTCTGTCTCTGTCTCTGTCTCTGTCTCTGTCTCTGTCTCTGTCTCTGTCTCTGTCTCTGTCTCTGTCTCTGTCTCTGTCTCTGTCTCTGTCTCTGTCTCTGTCTCTGTCTCTGTCTCTGTCTCTGTCTCTGTCTCTGTCTCTGTCTCTGTCTCTGTCTCTGTCTCTGTCTCTGTCTCTGTCTCTGTCTCTGTCTCTGTCTCTGTCTCTGTCTCTGTCTCTGTCTCTGTCTCTGTCTCTGTCTCTGTCTCTGTCTCTGTCTCTGTCTCTGTCTCTGTCTCTGTCTCTGTCTCTGTCTCTGTCTCTGTCTCTGTCTCTGTCTCTGTCTCTGTCTCTGTCTCTGTCTCTGTCTCTGTCTCTGTCTCTGTCTCTGTCTCTGTCTCTGTCTCTGTCTCTGTCTCTGTCTCTGTCTCTGTCTCTGTCTCTGTCTCTGTCTCTGTCTCTGTCTCTGTCTCTGTCTCTGTCTCTGTCTCTGTCTCTGTCTCTGTCTCTGTCTCTGTCTCTGTCTCTGTCTCTGTCTCTGTCTCTGTCTCTGTCTCTGTCTCTGTCTCTGTCTCTGTCTCTGTCTCTGTCTCTGTCTCTGTCTCTGTCTCTGTCTCTGTCTCTGTCTCTGTCTCTGTCTCTGTCTCTGTCTCTGTCTCTGTCTCTGTCTCTGTCTCTGTCTCTGTCTCTGTCTCTGTCTCTGTCTCTGTCTCTGTCTCTGTCTCTGTCTCTGTCTCTGTCTCTGTCTCTGTCTCTGTCTCTGTCTCTGTCTCTGTCTCTGTCTCTGTCTCTGTCTCTGTCTCTGTCTCTGTCTCTGTCTCTGTCTCTGTCTCTGTCTCTGTCTCTGTCTCTGTCTCTGTCTCTGTCTCTGTCTCTGTCTCTGTCTCTGTCTCTGTCTCTGTCTCTGTCTCTGTCTCTGTCTCTGTCTCTGTCTCTGTCTCTGTCTCTGTCTCTGTCTCTGTCTCTGTCTCTGTCTCTGTCTCTGTCTCTGTCTCTGTCTCTGTCTCTGTCTCTGTCTCTGTCTCTGTCTCTGTCTCTGTCTCTGTCTCTGTCTCTGTCTCTGTCTCTGTCTCTGTCTCTGTCTCTGTCTCTGTCTCTGTCTCTGTCTCTGTCTCTGTCTCTGTCTCTGTCTCTGTCTCTGTCTCTGTCTCTGTCTCTGTCTCTGTCTCTGTCTCTGTCTCTGTCTCTGTCTCTGTCTCTGTCTCTGTCTCTGTCTCTGTCTCTGTCTCTGTCTCTGTCTCTGTCTCTGTCTCTGTCTCTGTCTCTGTCTCTGTCTCTGTCTCTGTCTCTGTCTCTGTCTCTGTCTCTGTCTCTGTCTCTGTCTCTGTCTCTGTCTCTGTCTCTGTCTCTGTCTCTGTCTCTGTCTCTGTCTCTGTCTCTGTCTCTGTCTCTGTCTCTGTCTCTGTCTCTGTCTCTGTCTCTGTCTCTGTCTCTGTCTCTGTCTCTGTCTCTGTCTCTGTCTCTGTCTCTGTCTCTGTCTCTGTCTCTGTCTCTGTCTCTGTCTCTGTCTCTCGTCTCTCTGTCTCTGTCTCTGTCTCTGTCTCTGTCTCTGTCTCTGTCTCTGTCTCTGTCTCTGTCTCTGTCTCTGTCTCTGTCTCTGTCTCTGTCTCTGTCTCTGTCTCTGTCTCTGTCTCTGTCTCTGTCTCTGTCTCTGTCTCTGTCTCTGTCTCTGTCTCTGTCTCTGTCTCTGTCTCTGTCTCTGTCTCTGTCTCTGTCTCTGTCTCTGTCTCTGTCTCTGTCTCTGTCTCTGTCTCTGTCTCTGTCTCTGTCTCTGTCTCTGTCTCTGTCTCTGTCTCTGTCTCTGTCTCTGTCTCTGTCTCTGTCTCTGTCTCTGTCTCTGTCTCTGTCTCTGTCTCTGTCTCTGTCTCTGTCTCTGTCTCTGTCTCTGTCTCTGTCTCTGTCTCTGTCTCTGTCTCTGTCTCTGTCTCTGTCTCTGTCTCTGTCTCTGTCTCTGTCTCTGTCTCTGTCTCTGTCTCTGTCTCTGTCTCTGTCTCTGTCTCTGTCTCTGTCTCTGTCTCTGTCTCTGTCTCTGTCTCTGTCTCTGTCTCTGTCTCTGTCTCTGTCTCTGTCTCTGTCTCTGTCTCTGTCTCTGTCTCTGTCTCTGTCTCTGTCTCTGTCTCTGTCTCTGTCTCTGTCTCTGTCTCTGTCTCTGTCTCTGTCTCTGTCTCTGTCTCTGTCTCTGTCTCTGTCTCTGTCTCTGTCTCTGTCTCTGTCTCTGTCTCTGTCTCTGTCTCTGTCTCTGTCTCTGTCTCTGTCTCTGTCTCTGTCTCTGTCTCTGTCTCTGTCTCTGTCTCTGTCTCTGTCTCTGTCTCTGTCTCTGTCTCTGTCTCTGTCTCTGTCTCTGTCTCTGTCTCTGTCTCTGTCTCTGTCTCTGTCTCTGTCTCTGTCTCTGTCTCTGTCTCTGTCTCTGTCTCTGTCTCTGTCTCTGTCTCTGTCTCTGTCTCTGTCTCTGTCTCTGTCTCTGTCTCTGTCTCTGTCTCTGTCTCTGTCTCTGTCTCTGTCTCTGTCTCTGTCTCTGTCTCTGTCTCTGTCTCTGTCTCTGTCTCTGTCTCTGTCTCTGTCTCTGTCTCTGTCTCTGTCTCTGTCTCTGTCTCTGTCTCTGTCTCTGTCTCTGTCTCTGTCTCTGTCTCTGTCTCTG